>WNWK01003085.1:101471-180925 GCA_009830355.1 Cherax destructor | reverse complement strand
ACACAGTGCAACATGCCCACACACACTGCAACATACCCACACACTGCAACATACCCACACACTGCAACAACCCCACACTGAAACATACCCACACACTGAAAAAATACCCACACACTGCAACATACCCACACACTGTAACATACCCACACACTGCAACATACCTACACACAAAAAAATTTTCCCACACACTGTAACATCCCACCCTGCAACATCCACACAAACATCCCCCCCCAAAAAACATACCCACACACTGCACCATCCCACACACTGCACCATACTCACCCCCCAAAAACATACCCACACACTCAACTTCCCACACAGTGCAACATCCCACACACTGCAACCCCCCCACACACTGCAACATACCCCCTGAAACATCCCATTTGCAACACCCCCACCACAAAAACCTCCCACACAAAAAACCAAACCCACACACTGAACATACCCACACATTGCAACATCCAAAAACAAAAAACCCAACCCCAAAAACCTCACCTCCCCCCCCCACACCCCCCTCATCATTTGTTTTTTTTTTAAAAACCTTGGGGTTTGACGGGGTTTTTTTAAAAATCAAAAAAACCCTTTTTCTGGCTTACAATACCCAAAAATTTTTTTTTGGGGATAAAACTTTTCATAAAGCAAAAAACACTTTTAAAAGAAAGAGCGGGGGCCCCCAAAATTAAAAGTGAAAATTTTTTTGGGGATATTTTGAATGTTAAATTGTTGTTAAATATGAATTTTTTTCAAAAAAAAATTTAAAAAATTTCTGAGGAATATTTGGGTTGTGTAGGGGGAATTTACCGGGAGGGGTTTCCGGGGGTTAACACCCCCGGGGCCCCTTTTTCCTTGACCGGTGGGTCAGGGTCTGATTAACCTGGCAGTTCCGCTGCCCCCCGTCCCCCAACGTATGAACCCCAGCCCGGCTGATCGGGCATAACTTGGGGGTATCTGCCCCTTTCCCCTTTTTTAAAAAGGGGAGCCAGAGATGTGTTGTATCCCCCCCCCCTTGAAAAAATTGAAAAGGAGTCAAACATAAAAGGGGTTTTGTTCTTTGGGGTCGG
The DNA here is from genome assembly GCA_009830355.1 of Cherax destructor. NCBI lineage: Eukaryota > Metazoa > Arthropoda > Malacostraca > Decapoda > Parastacidae > Cherax > Cherax destructor. The sequence goes on along the minus strand of WNWK01003085.1, from coordinate 179,864 downwards.
GGGGTTTTTGGACATTTAAAATTGGATTTAAAGCCAAAAAAATTTCTTATTTTTAATTTTAAATTCAACGAAATATTTTGGAGTTATCTATTTTTAAGCATAATGCACAGCACATATTTCAAACCGAGTTCTTTTGGGGGCTATAAACTTGACAGTTTTATAGTCCAGAATATTGTTCCCTAATCGAAAAGGTAAATATTTTACAGGTAGTAGGGTTTTGGGGGGCAAAAGGGGGCCCGGGAGGTACTACCGTCCTTGGGAGTGGGTTGGAGACAACAAAAACCCAGGGGGGGTACTACCGTCCTGTGGGTTTGTGGGTTGGGGAACAGCAAACCCAAAACCCCAGGGAGGGGAAACCCTTTTCACCGTCCTGGTGGGGGGGGTTTGGAGACAGCAAGGACCCAGGGAGGTACAAAGTCCTGGGGTAGGGGGGTTTGGGAGACAGCAACAACCCAGGGGGGGACTACCGTCCGGGGGGGAGTAGGTTGGGGAGACAGCAAAAAACCCCGGGGGGTACTACCGTCCTGTGGTGGGGGGTTTTGGGAGACAGAAAGGGCCCAGGGAGGTACTACCGTCCTGTGGTAGTAGGTTGGTAGACAGAAAACCCAGGGGGGCCCCCGGGGCCTTGGTGGTAGGGGGGTTTGGGAGACAGAAAAAAAACCCCGGGGGGTTTTCTACCCGTCCTGGGCGGGTTTTGGGAGACAGCGGGGGCCCAAAAGGGACCCCCGCCCTTTTGGGAGAGGTTGGGACAAAAAACCCCCGGGGGGACTACCGCCCCGGGTAGGTTGGTGACAGCAAAACCCAGGGAGGTACTACCGTCCTGTGGTAGTAGGTTGGGGAAAAGAAAGGGGCCCAGGGGGGGACAAAGTCCTCGGGGAGTAGGTTGGTAAAAGGGGAAGGGGCCCAGGGGGGGGACTACCGTCCTGGGGGAGTAGGTTGGTAGACAGCAAAACCCAGGGAGGTACTACCGTCCTGTGGTAGTGGGTTTGGGGGAAAAGCAAAAAACCCCGGGGGGTACTACCGTCCTGGGAGTAGGTTGGTAGACAGAAAAGGGGCCCCCGGGAGGTACTACCGTCCTTTTTAGGTTGGTAGACAGCAACGACCCGGGAGGTACTCCGTCCTGTGGTAGTAGGTTGGTAAAAAGGGAACGACCCAGGGAGGTACTCCGTCCTGTGGAGTAGGGGGGGGAGACAGCAACGACCCGGGGGGTTTTCCACCGCCCCGTGGTAGGGGTTTTGGGAGACAGAAACCCCACCCAGGGGGGACTACCGTCCTGTGGAGTAGGTTGGTAGACAGCAACGCCCCAAAAGGGACTACCGTCCTTGGTAGTAGGTTGGTAGACAGCAACACCCAGGGAGGTACTACCGTCCTGTGGTAGTAGGTTGGTAGACAGCAAAAAAACCCCGGGAGGTACTACCGTCCTTGGTAGTAGGTTGGTGGGGCAGCAACGACCCGGGGGGGTACTACCGTCCTGTGGTAGTAGGTTGGAGACAGCAACGACCCAGGGAGGTACTACCGTCCTGTGGTAGTAGGTTGGTAGACAGCAACGACCCGGGGGGGTACTACCGTCCTGTGGTAGTAGGTTGGTAGACAGCAAGGGGCCCAGGGGGGGACTACCGTCCTGTGGTAGTAGGTTGGTAGACAGCAACCCCCGGGAGGTCCCACCGTCCTGTGGAGTAGGTTGGTAGACAGCAAGGGCCCCGGGGGGACTACCGGGGAAGGGGAAGAAAAAAAAAAACCCTTTTGGAGGGGAAAAAACAACCCAGGGAGGTCCCCCGTCCTGCCAGATGCCTGTAAAAAGGAAACCTGTTTTTTTTTCCCCAAAAAGGTAGGTTTTTTTTGGGGTCTTTTTTTTGTGTCTCATAAACAAGTACGTCTTGCTACTTATACTTAAACACATTACATATATATCCGCTTGTTTCTGCTTAGCATTGAAATATAAAAAAAACTTGTGGGGCCCGAACAAAAGGGGGATTAAAATAGTTGAAATCCTGCTTTTAGGCTCACTGACCTGCCCCCCGGGGGGGGGGAAAAAGGGGGGGGCTTGTGAACCAGGCTGCCCAGCTTTTTAGGTCTTTGTGGCCGGGGGATAAAACATCACTTTGAGAGTTTTGTCAGTCTCCCTTAGTGGGTTTGGGGGCTGGGGCCAATTTTTATATATAGAAGGGAAAAAAAGAGAAAGGTACTACCTCAGAACCGGGGGGAAGACTCACAGCCTCAGAAAAAAAAATAAACGTATTTCAGGGAAAAATCTGGAGGTTTATTCCTGAAGCTGTTGGACTATTGTCTCATCCACCACGCAACTTGTTTCTTGTGATCTTGCATAGATCGTTTCAGACCGATACTAATACCATCAAAACTGGAGTTTATGACTCGTTGTCATAGGTTCTAACTCTCACTGTGCCGTGGTACCGTCAAAATTGCCTGATATCCACCAATACTGATACCTCTTTCACTGGCTGATACCACCAAGTACCGATTCTGCCAAACGCCTCTATTTCTAGATTATTCATTTTAAATGCCAACATAAACAAAGTCAATTCTTTGACAAATATAAACTCAGATGAGCAATACTAAAAATATTCCACCATCAAACTTTTAATCAAAAACAATTAAAGAATCGTGGCGCAAGATAATCATCTGATAGTCGTTTCTGACACTATACGGATCCTACTGAATCCTGCTGTTTACTATTCCCGAGAGGTTGAACCCTGAGGTCTGTACATTGTCATTCAGTGGGACAGTGATCTCCCATATCTGGAGACTCACTCTACCGCCACTAAATTAGTGGAGCTCGCCCGATAAAGACTTCCCAGTCAACAGTGCGCCTGGCGGACGTGTGCTTAGCCCCTGGAACTTTTACTTGATCTTGAGATATTGCAGAAACACCATGCCACGGGTGGGGTTCGAACCCGCAGTCAGTCTCAAAACTCCAGTAAGCCAACACCGGGCCAGGAGAGATGGGAGATAATGGAGAAATTAAATACAAAAAAACACTGGAAAACAGAGTGAAGATGCTTTCTATTCAAAAGACATTAAACATCAAGAGAGAGTAGACTATGCACTTTTTTATATTTTATTGAAATCTGCGTATACAAACATCATGACATAGATATTACCTTTTACATAAGAATTTCCCAAAACCAAAACAACTACAAGCCAACTTCCCCACACCAAATGCTTAGTACCAAATATAATATTACATCACACTCCATGGTTCCTTCTTTCGCTATAACCAGACGAAATATATACCAACCAATCAATAAGTTCTACATGAACGCTTCAAGGCACACCAGAAACAACTACAATCTCATCTGTGCAGCACCCCCTCCTCCAAGATCGTTCCGCATTGTTATGCCATAAGACAAAACATAAAACCACAAAACAATGACCACACAAGGAATGAATACATATTACATACATATTACCCATGACACAATCGTATATAAAAAACATATATACCTTCCCAACCATGGGTTACATTAAACACAATATATACCTGACAACTACATATCCGTCCTATTCCCCAAAAATTCTTACAACCACCAAGCCCCATATACTTAAGGCCACCTTTAGTATACTTCTGATCTATACACAATAACATGATATAACAAAATATAGACAAGAAGAATATACACTTCTTATAAAGAACTACCCATATACCCCACATGCATACCCCTTCCCTTGGACACAATCCTCAAACAAGAAAACATAGCATGAACCACGCACACACACAAATGTTACATATTTCTTATATAATGATCTCTGCCTTTTCAACACAAAACACAGAAAACACAAACATAACAAAATAACTTACTCCAATAATGACCTTACACAGAAGGCCCAAAATATGAACATCAATGATTATACAATCCTTGTATGCATCTTATCAAAATCAGAACCAACCTTCGGCATAGAGGTTCTCATACTCAGAGATGTACTGAAGCACAAACTACCCCAGCCTCTTCCCCACTGATCTACACCCTCCCCACCTAACGGCCTTCCACCTAAGAACCCACCCTAACCCCCCTTACCTATCATCTACACATTCCCACTACTTTACCCATCCCCGTTCTGCACCCCTAACCCATCCCCCTCCTTCCCCACTAACCTCTCCCCCTCCCCCGCCCCTTAACCCATGCACTGTCATCTCTCGATAAGGCTGCGAGGAAAGCCCCATCCACGCCCTACATATAATTCCCTGTTCCTACACTTAGTCCTATAAAAAGCCGCTCCCAATGCCCCAATACGTGCCCTCCTCCTCTTCCCTACAACTCCATGAAATATAAACATAAATCAATACCAAATAAGACAATCCTCGTATGCTGTCCGAAAACTGCCCCAGGTCCAAACTCAGCGCCCTCAGAGACCGAAACCTCCCTTTCCCCCACCTGTCAGTAACACACCCCCAAACCATTCTCTCACCTCCTGCAATCCATCACAAAAATAAACGACATGATATGCCCGTTTCCAGCTCGCCACACCTACCGCAAACCCCATCGGCTACCAGCCCCACTTGACGTATAATTGGGCTCCTGAAGCCAAAACCCCCTGCAAAGCCTATATATCCTACCTCTCGCACCCTAGGATGTAACTTTAGCTTTCGAAACCACCTCCATATTCCTTGCCAATCATACAGGGGATAAACCCCTCTCCCCCTGCACCCTCCCCTCCCCCTCAAGCCCAACCTATCAACCTACTAACCCTACTCGTCCCCACGGCTCTTTCATCACCATTAACCCTCGTAAAATTGCCTCACATGCCAATATATCCTTCCTTCCCACCACCTGCGCACCTCCTTCATTACTAACCCACTCTTCTTCCCCCTCCCCTCCTCGCATCAGAGAATTCATGCCTCACAAACACACTTCGTAATCTACACCTCAGCTTGTTATCAACCCTATCCACCCCACCTTGTCTTAGTTTCCACTACCTCCCTACTTAGCCAGTGTCTCCCATGCCCCCATACGAACCTTAAAACATTACTCAACAAACGTTGCACATCCACCTCAAGAGGATATACCACCGCCCTAAACCATAATTTGCTACACCAACACATTTATAACAATAACTCTTTGCAGTAATGTCACCTCTCCCACTCCCCAGCCCCTCATCCTTCCAATTGTCGCATCCACCACCGTCCTTGAATTCACCTCCACTTCACTACCTCATCTGCACTAAAACTATACCGCATATCTTAATCATTTCTACACAATTCCAACCCTCCGCAACCCCAACGTTCCCCCAGACCAACTTCCTACCTCCAATAATTAGACTTCCCCCTATTAACCCTCATCCCTGTTCCCTCCCAAAACGTTCTATCAAATCATTCAACTTACTCAATTGCCACCTTCCTAACCAACACCGTGGGTGTCATCAACCTGCTCCAACCATGCCACCACCCCCTCCCTCTCCTCAGACCCCCCCCTCAACCCCGCCTCTACCAATCTGAAAAAAGGGTCCCAAAGGGAAAAGGATCTGCGACAGAGGACAACCCTGTCGCAGCCCCCTCTCATTCCACTGCCCTTCCCCCCTTTCCCCATTAATCTGCACTGAAATAAGCACCTGCATACAATGTTTCGACCCCCTTTACCCCCCCTTTCCCCCAAAAACCCTGCCTCTCCAATATTGCAAAACATTTCCCCGATTAACCCTGTCTTTGCTCTCTGCCAATCCAATCCAACCCCCCCCTCCTCACTTTTTCAATAAACTGTTTAAATTGCCGATGCCCTGTACGATACCCCTTCCAGGACCCCAAATTGCCCCTATGAAAAACCCCCCTAAACCCCTTTGATCCTATTTAAAAATCTTTTGCAAAAATTTTTAATCCGCCGCAACAAAGCCAGCCCCCTATAATACTTAAGCCCTCAGGAGAATCCCCCTTCCCCACTAATACTATCCCCAGCCCTCATTGTTTCCCCCCATAAAACCCATCCTTAAACCCCATTAAACAATCACGAAAACCCCCTTTTAAAACCCCCCAATGGGGTTAGTAAAACCCCCCGGCAACCATCGATCCCAGGTGATTCCCCCAACCCTCAAACCCTGCCGGCCCAAAACCCTCCCCCTCCAAAATTCTGCCCCGCACTCTCTTCCCTCCTCCACAAGAATTCCATGCCCTGCAATACCTTGTCTTTCCACCTGATTAACTTTCCCCCTTCCTGTTTTGGGACACGAAACCATCCTTCCGCGTCCCCCCATGCCCTCGTGTTTTTAAAAACCCCCCCCTTGGTACCCATCCCCCCCCCTCCACTTTCAAAAACAAAATTTAACATCTCTCGTTTTCAAAATTTTAAAAACCCCCTTTGACCCTTTTTTCCCCCATAAAACCTCCTCCATACCACTCTAACCGAAGGAGGGAAACCGTTCCTTTGGGATCGTAACATACCCCTCAATTCCACTACATCTGCCTTTTCTCTCCCCCAACCCCCCCGCCTGACAATCACGTAACAACCCCTCCAAATATTTTTACCCAAACCTCTCCTGCTATCTTCCCTACCGACCCACCCATAAAATTTCCCCAAAATTTCCTTTTCCCCCCCTCTCCATCCACCATCTGACAATCCATTTGACACCCCCCCCCCCCTTCCACCCCCCTCCCACCACTCTTCGAAATCTCAGCCCCCTTCCCCCCTTCAATAATCTCGATTAAATTTCAATAACTCTTATACACACTCACTGCCTCCCCCTTCAAACAACACCCCCCTATGATCCGAAAAACCCACACGACACATTCCACCCCCCGAACATCCACCCCTTGTCACATATATTCTGTCCAGTCGTGCTGCATAATCCTTCCTCACAAGGTATATTCCCCCATTTCCCCCCGCCCCCCGACCACGTCACCCTCCCACTCCCCCCAACACCCCCCTCAACGCCCCCAACACACCCCCCCCACCCTGGCTGGGCGTCTCTAATCCGAATCACACAATTCCAATCTCCAGCAATTATAGACACTTGAGGAAAACCCGGGACGGTTTTTACGCCAACTCATTGTTTACAAAATCATTTTTAGTCTCCTATTGCTTATAGCTGGCATATATACCCCCAAAGGCTCCTGTACTCCACCCCAACCCCCGTTTACTCTAACTATTCTACCACCCACACCCTCCCAAACTCTAAAGTGAATGGACATAACTCTTGACCCCTACCAACCCCCCCTTTAAAATCCCCGTGAAATCACACGCAAAATCCTATACCCCCTTTTTTACTAGCTCATTACCCTTCCTATAATTATGCTCTTGACAAAAGAAAACATCAACCACCTCCTGAAGTTAAACCCCCACCCATTTCGGGTTTCCCCATTCTTAGGGGCCCTTCACATAAATGTTACACTAAACTAAGACTGGGGTTTGCCTTTGGCTTCAGTACCCCTTTTCCATTATCATATGTCCTTCCCCATCCTTCCCCCCCTACCCCCCCCATCCTCCTTTTCTTCCCTAGCACCCCCAGTACCCCTTTTACCTACCTCCTTTTCCCCCGCCCACATCTGCCCACACTTTTTTTCCCCGGCCTTTGTGCAGCTGTCAACAAGTCATCCTCAGACTTCCCCCGGGCCTTTCCTGGGCTCCCCTTTTTCCTCAATAACTCCATTTTCTTCCCTCGAACCTCGTACACCACAGATACCCGAACGTTATTCCTTCCCACATATCATTCTCAACAACAGCCTATTTTGATCATTCAAATCACCCCTTTCCCAAAAAAAATTCTTTATGAAAAAATTATTCCCCTTTTGAACCTCGTAAGTCCTTTAAAATCCTGCCTCCCCCCCATGCATTCCCCGATGATCAGCAACAGACCCGATTGTTCCTCTAATGCCACAGACGACACATTACCCCCGCCCCCCATCTGCCCCCACCTGCTCCACCCCCTCGCTCCACGACCCCCCCCCCACCCTGCCCTCCCGCCCTGCCACCCCGTTTTGGCTTCTGTCAATTGGAAACCTCCCTTGGGGCCACGTCCCGCCACACCCCGCCCCACTTCCCGTCTTCCCTTTGAACAGTCCGCCCCCAGGTGTCCCCGCTGTCCGCATAACCGACAGGTTCGAACCTGCCAACATATGACCCCCAAACCCGCGTGCGAAAACCATCATTTTTATAAACTCCCGACGTGCATCTTTGACGATCCCCTCAAATCCCAGCAAGGGCCTTCGCCTGCCAACAGTTACTGCTGAACAATGCCATTTTCTGCATGGCTTCAGTAATGTACATTCTCCCCCTCAAAAAGCACATTTTCCCGCTTCACCCACTTGTAGGTGGCTGACCATCATGGACACATCTCAGGCCTGATAACACCACCAACCTCTTGTCCTGAAACGATCCCGATCCTATGATAGGGCCCAACACGCAAACTTCACAAAAAAGCTCTCGCCCATTGGGGATATCCCGTATAATTCGGAATGGTCCACTCCCAGCACATCACGCAGAATCGCAGGTAGAACCCCAAAATCCCGTTGGGCAGAACTGCTCCCTGTAGAATCTCCAAAATTTCCCAAAAGTATTAACCCCCCCCTGTAGCCCTCCCCATGACAGTGAAAAAAAAATTTCACCCATCGGCCACCAAAGTCGACAGAACCCGCACACAACCAGGGGGTGGGCGTTGAATTGACTATGCACTAGATCATGTTAAATTGATTTTAAGCCAAGGAAAGAAGGCAACCTATTTAAAATAAAATCAATATTTGTTACTCACACGCTAATAGGCACAGTATGGGTTGTGATGAAGCAACGAACCCCAAGCAACTTCAGGTCAGGCCAAGCGTCATCCTTCTACCCTTGATACAGGATTAAGAAATGCGGTGACAGTAATTTCAGTGTTTAAACACTGTAAGTGTTTAAACACCCTAGGAAGTGTTTAAAAACCATGAGGAAGTGTTTATGTATTGCAATTTATAATTTTACTACGCTAGCGATATCCTCTCCCATCGGTAACAGAATGGAAAAAAAGCCTTTGAAGATCAGAGATGGATAGGAGTGAACCAAAACACTAGGTACAATGCAATAATCTCGGAACAAACTATTATAAATGCAAAACAACCACTTGTGAGGGGATAGTTGAATGATAGCTGTAATTGAAACAGCTGCAAATTGGTCAGAAGCCATAGTCACTCTTCTTTGTTTCTCTTGAAACTGACGAGATATAGTAGAACTGGTAATTATAAAACATGAAAAACGTTCATTATATAATAACAGTGAGTGTCTTATTCAAATTAGATAACTATAATTGAAGGCCTTGTACACAGGTCTGAAGCCAGTTCCTACCTGAGCGCGTTGGATTGTCGTAAATGCTTCTCTACACTCACAAATTGAGTATTTTCTGCTCCAATCAATCTCAGACATCTGGTGTCCGTAGCTGGAGTCGCTAACACTCAGCTCACACACTGAGGTCGGAGTTGAATCTCCTTCAATCGGCTGAATATTAGTAGCGTGTTTCCATAGGCCACCTACTGTCCATGTTCACCCATCAGTAAAATGGTACCTGGGTGTTGATCAACTGGTGTGGGTCGCATCCTGGGACAAAACTTCTTGGTGTAGAAATAAGGGAATGTTATTTATTGTTATTATTATTATTGATTTCACTACTGTGATCAACTTCATGGATAAACCAGCATTTACCTGAGGGTATTAGCCAACCTCTGGAAATTAGGAAGGTCTGCCCTTTTGCTGCTTCACCATTTTCTTTATGCGATGGAAAATTTCATACTGATAGATGCCTGATACTTTGAGATCAGAATATTAAAGGTCTAGTATAATAATACGATATTAAGCCTGACGGTGTAGAGATAGTTATCCCAGTGCCATAATGTTGTGGAAGATTTATTACCTGTAATTAGTAATGTGTATGTGAAGTGTTAACATAATGTAAATATAAATATGAAGTATTAATGATAGTCTCGCTACAAACTGCTGTGAGGGGCAGGTAGGTGCTTGGCAGGTGGGGTTGGGGGGTTGTGTAGATGGCAGAGGCAGTGGTGGTGACACAGTGTGCCTCCCAAGGAGAGAGGTGAAAAAAATGGAAAACTGAATCAGTAAGGGCCGGGTAGCCATCCTTGAGAGGTGGTGTTCGTTCTCTCAAGGAATTGGGAAATCGGCCGAATCTTAAAGTGAAATCAACTAAGGTGTAGTAGAAGCGAGGTATTGTCAGAAAGTAAGGAAGTTTACACCACAGGTAATGTACGCCTCCCAGTATTAATTCTCTCCCAGATTGCATCATTAATTTGTGATATGGCTAATATAAATGCCTGCGAGAGCGTTACGATATGACGCCAAATCTTAATTTGGTGAGTTATATAAATCTTTATACTTTTAAATATAATGTATTTATTATATAAAATTAAATTACTCAAGTAATTGATATACCGATCCATATAGTCCACCATTTGTCGAACACTATAAACTTAAATTTTCAAATAATTTTAGAACCATATGTTCTAATAATTAATAATAATATCTTTATTTACTACGAGTACATGTACATTAATATGATGTATCGGATATCCGCATCCGCGGAACATCCACTGAATTTCTTACATCCGCATCCGCGAAAATAAGTGAGACATCCTCATACACATCCGCATCCGTGGATATCTAAATTTTCATCCGATACATCCGTACAAGGTATACGACTAGCTGACATCAATGACGCCACTACTATATGAAAGTCGCTTGTTATGCTGAGCATTTCGGGCAAATTCGTCCAATTTTGTTCCAGGATGGACACACCAGTCGACTAACACCCAGGTACTCATTTTACTGATGGGTGACCAGGGACAACAATTGAATGACGTATGAGACGTGATCCACTTTGAAGGTGGGCTGGAGGGGTATTATTGTGACCTGGTGACCTTAAAGTCCACTTGACTCTGGGAATTGTATCAATGGCATCAGTAAGTGTAAACTGTTTGATGTACCAGTTTCTTCACAATTATGGGGGTAAAATAATTCGGGACATTGCCTGTAAGTTACCCGCATAATTTCTCAAAATGTGTTCGTTAGTTCATTACTAAATATTTAATGTTGATGGGGTCTCTGTACCTCTACTACTACTATTTCAATATCTTGCCTTCACCTTTCTGGCACCTGGCACATATACCCTGTTTTGATGCCATCACTCCTCTGTAGAGTCGTTCCCTTGAACGGATCTTCCTGGACATCTTACTCATTCTGTAGATGAATGGTTCAGAGAACCAAACCGTTATAAATTAGACACATATGCAACACTTGGGTATCTTTATTGACAGTTTCGCCACACAGTGGCTACGTCTAAGTCAATACAAAGTAGAAAGGTGTAAGGAGAGGAGTTTGAGGTTATCAGTCCTCGAAAGCACCAGGTCGATGTGTTCAGTCCATCACTCTTGTTAGAAGTGCTAAGCACAAGGCCGTAGAGGTGGCTTATATGCTGTAATCAGGTGAGGTGAAGCAGGAGGAGGCGGGGTCATAGTAGTACCATCCACTATTCTAAGTAGGTCTTCGTCCAAGGTTGGACAAGTTGATACAAACGAATTCTTCTACACTTGTCCAACCTTTGGACGAAGACCTACTTAGAATAGTGGATGGTGCTACTATGACCACCTCCTGCTCCTGTTCAACATAATAAGCCACTACTCTGACCTTGTGCTACACTCCCAGCTGGGTATTGTTTCGAAAGAGACAAACTCGCCGCACCTCCTTACACCTCTACTTTGCTGTTGAACTGATGTGTGACATTATAATAAGTACGTGTTGCATATGTGTCTGGTATTACTCATTTCTGCAACGTTGTAAACTAATGATTGTGTTCATTGCAACACGAAAGGCCTAGAGCTATCATTCAAGTCACCCTGTGGTTGTTTTGCAGTGGGTAAAATGCTCCAAAGGGAATTCTCACAAGTTAATATCTTGTTTACCAGTGAACGAAAGTGAAAGACACCGTGGTGGACGGTCCCCAAAAAATAGGGGGATCCTAGAAGGAATAAATATAGTAAATGTCCGGTGATGCATACGGGTTGACAGAAATCAGAAGCTGGAACTGCGAGTGCCTTCGTTACATAAGTAAAATGCTGTGAGAAATACTGTGACTTTTTAAATGGTCAAAGCTGGACCGAAACGTCGTCATAAGCTCCTCCTATTTGCTGGTTATTTGTGTATTGTTCCAGTCACGGTATTGTGCCTTTGTGTTCTTTGTGAGAAACACCATTAGCCTTCATGCTCCAGGATCTATAGTGCCGAGTCATACGCTGTAGAAAGAACATTATACATTGCTAGTGTTGACGGAAAGGAAATGGAAGAGTGGGTGATATTCAACTTTTTTAGTCTACGTCAGGACATATTGGATGTGGAAAGCTTTGAATCATTTTGTGATCAAAATTAAAGATAAATTAGAAAAAAAAATGAAAGTACTCCAGGTATTGTTGGAAGGGATAGCAAATCAACATGGGAACACCCGTGAAGAATGAGGCACTTGTACTGAGGAAATGCTTCGCCAGCCAGTGGCTTCTTCAGTCCAGTACACAGAAGAACAGAGAAAGATGAGGAGTTTGAGGTAATCAGTCTCTCTGCTTGGAGAAACTTACAGCATATGCTCGGAGAAGTGGTTTATATACTACAATCAGGTGAGCAGAAGCAGGAGGAGGCCGAGTCACCATTGGACAAATCCACTAGTGTAAGTAGGTCATGACTGTAGGTTAGGCAAGCGTTGAAGAATTCCCTGCATCAAGATCCCAAGATGTTGCAGTTGATTTAACATAAGAACATAAGAAAGAAGGAACACTGCAGCAGGCCTACTGGCCCATGCGAGGCAGGTCCAAGTCTCCCACCGGATTAAGCCAATGCCCCGACCCAGCCAGGTCAGGTTACATTCACTTAAGGGAGGAGCACGGCATCTGACCTAGTAGCACAAACTAGTCAGGTACAACTCACACCCACCCGCACCCACTCATATATTTATCTAGCCTATTTTTAAAACTACACAACGTTTTAGCCTCTATAACTGTACTCGGGAGTTTGTTCCACTCATCGACAACTCTATTACCAAACCAATGCTTTCCTATATCCCTTCTGAATCTGAATTTATCCAACTTAAAGCCATTGCTTCGAGTCCTGTCAATACAAGATATTTTTAGCACGCTATTTACATCCCCTTTATTTATTCCTGTTTTCCATTTATATACCTCAATCATATCCCCCCTAATTCTACGCCTTTCTAGAGAGTGCAGATTCAGGGCCCTCAGTCTATCCTCATAGGGAAGATTTCTGATACATGGAATCAACTTAGTCATCCTCCTTTGTACGTTTTCCAGAGCATTTATATATATTCTGTAATACGGTGACCAAAACTGTGCAGCATAATCTAGATGAGGCCTAACCAAGGGTATATAGAGTTGAAGAACAACCTGAGGACTCCTATTATTTATGCTTCTTGATATGAAGCCAAGGATTCTGTTTGCTTTATTGCTAACACTTATGCACTGCTGTCTTGATTTTAGATTACTGCTAACCAGAACTCCTAAATCCTTTTCGCAATCAGTAGTATTAAGATCTACATTATTTAGTTTATATGTGGCATGGTTATTGTCCTGTCCAATATTTAGAACTTTGCATTTATTTATATTAAACTGCATCTGCCACTTCTCCGACCACTGCATCAGTCTATTCAAATCTTCCTGGAGTGCTCTAATGTCCTCATTTGCCCAATGGTGACTCCGCCTCCTGCTTCTACTCACCTGGCTGCAGCATAGAAGACACGTCTGGCGAAACATTTCTTCAATAAAGATTCCCAAATGTTGCACAAATGTCGCATTCTTCAACTTGTTGGTTAGTGTTACTAAACCACTTGCAACATATGGTAATACCCGGCTGTGAAAGATCAGATGATGAGGCGAAGGAGGTGAGGTTATCAGGAACGGAAATTCACTCCCTCTCACTGTGAAGGAAATTCTTAAAAGACACGAGAGAGTGTGTAACACAGATGACTGCGGCATCAGTAAGTAATGATAACGCCCATGAGGGAGATAACACTTACAACCGTGGACTGAAGATTTAGAAAAAGACACTTGTGTACGGTTCAGTACGAGTGGCTTCGTCAGTCCTAATACAGAGATAACTAAGAACGAGTATATACAGTGGCATGTGTCAGGGGGTAAGCTGCAAGAGAGAAGCAGCAGCAGCAGCAGCAGCAGCCGTAGTAGTAATACAATTGTGGTGAAATGGGTTGGGTTGGAGGACTCAGCATCACGTAACAGGTCCTTCTCAAACTTAACCCATCTCACCACAGTTGTACTACTACTACTACTACTACTACTACTACTACCACTACTACTACCACTACCTGACTCCTGTCACTATATATATATATATATATATATATATATATATATATATATATATATATATATATAATACGTTCTTTGTTATCTCTGTATAAAGCATGAAAAAGCCACTGGCTGGCAAAACATTTCCAGAATAAAGATACACAAGTATTGTACAAGCGTCTTATTTATGTACTTGACGTTATAACACTACAAAGAAGGAGAGGATAGACATACATGTGACGAATATAATATAGTGATTACACACAAACACTTGCTATTATACTGCCTGGACTCCAGGCTGAGGAACTGATTACCTCAATCTCCTTGTGATATTCACTATTCTTCTTTGTATTGGACTGATGAAGGCACTGTTAGTTACCATTTTGTCCTAGGCACATGTCGATTAGACACTAGGCCTGTTGTATGTGTGTGTGTGTAACGAAACACTTCGAAATGTTTCGGCCCCGCCGGGAATTGAACCCGGGCCCTCCGTGCGTGAAGCAAGAGCGCTAGCCACCATGCCATCGGGGCATGGCGAAACGTTTCCACAGCACCCAAGTGTTGCACATGTGTCTGATTTATCAACTTGTCGGTTCTCTGTACTATTCATTTACATTTCAGATATATGTTATTACTCGAGGCAACCCACGGGGCAGAAGGATATCGGATCATGATTTCCCAACAGACTCAGCCATTAGTTTTTACTACGAAGTTGTGCGGTGTGGTACGTCATGCATGATAGTGAATGAAAATGGAAGCACTAGAAACGATGCTCGTATGAACACTGTTACGGTCAAAGGGGGGAGAAGTACAAAGCTATAAGAGTCAAATATTCACAAGGAATGAAGAGGAAATAGTTGTAGCAGTACCGTAGGATTTTAAATGATATTCAGAACTAAGAACAACTTGACAATATTTTGGTAGTAATAACCAGAGTAGTTACAACACCTAGAGCAGCAGCAGCAGCAGCAGCAACAACAACAACAGTAGCAGCAGCAGTAGCAGTATTAGTAGTACCAGCAGTAGTACTAGTATCAGTAGCAGTAACACCAGCAGTAGCAGCAGTAGTAATAGCAGCAATAGTGTCAGCAGCAGCAGCAGTAGTAGTAGTAGCAGCAGTAATATCAGCAGTAGTAGTAGCAGCAGCAGTAGTAGCAACACTAGCAACAGTAACAGCAGCAGCAGTAGTAGTAGTAGCAATAGTATCAGCAGCAGTAGTAGTAGTAGTAGTAGCAGCAGTAATAGCAGCAGTAGTAGTAGTAGTAGCAGCAGTAATAGCAACACTAGCAGCAGTAGTAGCAACAGTAGCAGTAGCAGCAGCAACAGTAGTAGCAACAGTAGCAGCAGCAACAGTAGTAGCAACAGTAGCAGCAGCAGTAGTAGCAACAGTAGCAGCAGCAACAGTAGTAGCAACAGTAGCAGCAGCAACATTATAGAAACAGTAGCAGAAGCAGCAGCAACAGCAACAGTAGTAGCAGCAGTAGCAGCAGCAACAGTAGCAGCAGCAGTAGCAGCAGCAGTAACAAAAAAGGAAGAAAGAGCTCAGTATCGGACTCTAGAATCACCATAAACAACATCGTCTTGACCTAGTGAGCAGTTATAGTTAGTTTATTAATTAGTTTCTAGTTATTTTATTATCTAGTTTAAATGTTAATTTATTCATTAATCAATTTATTAGTCAGGTTAGGTAAGGTTCGTCAGGAAACAGGACAGGTGTTTCCTGACGCGGGTCTTAGTCAGATGATGACCCCCCGTTGGAGCTTTTAGTCATCTGACAGAGACCTTCCACTGGCTTACCGGTCCACCCCTTTAAAATTATGGTCAATTATAACCATTTTTCTTAGGAGGAGGAGGTGTTGATTCGCCGGGAATGCTCCCGGCCCGGGTCTATTCCAAATGGCGACCCGGCTCCGGCTCCCTGTCGTGGGAGTATCTGAGACCTATGTCTCCCATGGGAGGAGGTACAAGTACCCCCTCATCGTTGGGACCAAATGTCCCCAGGCCTAGCCACATTCCCCACCAGCACGGGGCTCGTAGGGAGAAGCTAGGCCTCTCTGGTCTGCCATCTTCCCCGTCCCAGGGAGGCTGACGGGAAGGGCAGTCTTGCGAGCTGCAGATGGTAGCAAGCTCTAGTTTTGGCACCTACCCTGCCCTAAAAGGGCTGGGCATGGTGTCTCCCCCTTTTTCTTAGGTTAGGTAAGGTTCGTCAGGAAACAGATGATGACCCGCCGTTGGAGCTTTTGGTCATCTGACCGAGGCCTTCCGCTGGCTTACCGGTCCACCCCTTTAAAAATTATGGTCAATTATAACATTTCTTTTCGAGTCTTTTTCTTAGAGTGGGCGAAATGTTACCCTTAACACATTTTTTTCAAAACTTCGTATCACGTAGAAATATATTATTATTATTATTATTATTATTATTATTATTATTATTATTATTATTATCCCCCTAAAGGGGAAACTTAAGAGCTTTTTTCATATTTTTTTTTCTCCACCTTTTCGATTTTATTTTCCTTATTACTGGAGAACGCCGCCTTCAATCAGCTTCAAAATTTCAAGACTTGTGTACGGTAACTAGGCCCAAATTCTTGGAATTACTTGCCTGTTCCCCTACATTATGACCAAAGTTATTGAACCCACTCCCACCGTCCTGCAATGGCTGAGATAACTTCCAAATATTCTCTGTGGCGGAGCTTCAAACCTTCACAAAAGATTCCAAAAATTACAACGACAGTGGAGTGAAATTTAGATGTTAATGTGCAGCAGATCTAACGATTTTATGTGTGAAACTTTGTAAAAAAAAATTCCCGTTACATCGCCCAAAACAAATTCAGTTTACGTCTTCTGAATGTCGTCAGTATAATGGCTGCTGCATTTAGGGCTCTTGTAGTGCCTTTTAAATTTCGTTTATGTAGCAAAATAGTAAAAAGAAAAATGAAATCGTTGAAATCCGTTCAATATCTGGAAAGATTTTCACTGGTGTGGTTTCCTGAACACCAGGTTCACACTGTCATTGGGTGGCATAAATCTCAATTTGCCAATTTTACTGATTAAATAATGATATTCACCTTTTATTCAATGACAAACGAAATAACAGGGAACCCCACATGTGCAGCCGGGATTTGATTCGTATTATTGACCTTGACAATTTTTCTCCTGTTATTTAGCTAAGACTTAACCAGTCCAGAGAACCAATGTTGACATCTTGTACTTTCTTACACAATATTCTATGATTGACTTATCAGACGCCTTTTGTAAGTCTAATTTAATAATTAGTGGGGAAGGATGTGATGGTTATTAAGGTAAACAACTAGACAATAAACTACTTTTTTCTAGAATTTTGGACGTCACGTTAAGTATAACAGGCTTATAATGACTGGTTTTCTTGAAAATGAGTGACTCTTGCCAGCAGAAGGTTTCGGTCAGATCACCAAAACCTCCAGCTTGGGTCATCATATGATTAAGACCAGCGTTAGGAAACACTTGTCCTGTTTCCTGACAAACCTTACCTAACCTCTTGCCTCCTTGAGCACGTCCGTCTTGAGCACGTCTGCCTTGAGCACGTCTGCCTTGAGCACGTCCGTCTTGAGCACGTCCGTCTTGAGCACGTCCGCCTTGAGCACGTCCGCCTTGAGCACGTCCGTCTTGAGCACGTCCGCCTTGAGCACGTCCGCCTTGAGCACGTCCGCCTTGAGCACGTCCGCCTTGAGCACGTCCGTCTTGAGCACGTCCGCCTTGAGCACGTCCGTCTTGAGCACGTCCGTCTTGAGCACGTCCGTCTTGACCACGTCCGCCTTGAGCACGTCCGCCTTGAGCACGTCCGTCTTGAGCACGTCCGCCTTGAGCACGTCCGCCTTGAGCACGTCCGCCTTGAGCACGTCCGCCTTGAGCACGTCCGCCTTGAGCACGTCCGCCTTGAGCACGTCCGCCTTGAGCACGTCCGCCTTGAGCAGTGCCTTGAGCACGTCCGTCTTGAGCAGTCCGTCTTGACACGTCGTCTTGACCACGTCCGCCTTGACCACGTCCGCCTTGAGCACGTCCGTCTTGAGCACGTCCGCCTTGAGCACGTCCGCCTTGAGCACGTCCGCCTTGAGCACGTCCGCCTTGAGCACGTCCGTCTTGAGCACGTCCGTCTTGAGCGCGTCCGCCTTGAGCACGTCCGTCACGGTAATGTCTTTTAGGAATTTTGGCAGAAATACTATCAGTTCCGGGGCTTTTGAGTTTAACTTTTTTTGTTTTATCAGATCATAAGATACGTCTTATTGTCGGATTTTTTTTGTCATTGTATTAGATTTTAAATTCACTGGAATCTATAATGAAGTTGGACGCAGCTGGCAGTCTACTGACTAAGAATGATGCAACAGTTGTGTAATCTGAATTGAAGCAACAATCTGCACTACTGAACGAAGTTTAACAATCTGCCAGAACGATCTACAGGTTTATTGCTATACTCAAGAGCTCTTAATTGTTGCCAAAAAATTTCTAGCATTATTTCTATATTATTCAACTTTTGAGCAATAGTGATTTGCCTTAGCTTCTTTTATAAACTTCTGCACAGTGTTTCTCACCCTCGGAAATTCCTGTAGCGCTGCAACGTCCTGTCTTCTGCCTCGTTCCTTCACAACAATTGGACTCTGAATTTGAGATTGTCTAATATCTCTCCATTTATCCGCAGTTTGGCTCTGTTTTTTTTATCCTAATCTCTTTCACTGGTACAATATCATCCAAGATGGCGATGAATATGGTTATAAATGTTTCTCAGGCATTATTTACGTCCGTGTAGTCTACTCACAGTTTTGTCTATTACCAGTGTGTCATTACTGTAATTTCTAGTTAGGTTAGATTTGTCAAGAAACAGGACAAGTGTTTCCTGACGCGGGTCTTAGTCATATGTTGACCCACAGCTGGAGCTTTTGGTCATCTGACCGAGGTCTTCCGCTGGCTTATCGATTCACCTCTTTATAAATTTCTAGTTATATGGGGGAATGTGGCCTTAATGACTAATATTTTCAGAGCAGATACATACTAAATAGTCAAGTATAGTGGCTGAGAACTGCGTAATCCCAGCTGGTTACCTGACTCTAGTTATTTAATCCTAGGATTGCTTGTATCTAACACAAAATCAGTTGTTTTTAAAATATATTTTTCACCAATGTTATACGAGTGCCATTGCTTAATAACTTAACCTGATTTCTAAATAATTACGTAAGGGAGAATGGGAAACGTCAGTATGTTGTGCCAGTGTCACACATTTACAAAGAAGTCTGTAAGTTTAGTCAATTGGTCTGCTTACGAGAAACCTTTGCTTCTCTTTTTACATTGTCGAGTCTTCATTTATTGGCAGGTTAAAGTATGAAGCAACAGTGTATATAATAGTAAGGGAAACCTCAGTGGAAATATTCTCACAACACCTTCATAGGTACTTTTGCCTCTTTCAAGAAGAGTTGATAGTGAGAGAGACGTTGCTCATTGCAAGAACTGCGGAAAGAAGATTAAGACTGTCAAAACTACATCAAACCTCATTACATGTTTAAGACGTTGCACTGAGGGAAGAATGTTGATTATTTAAAATAGACGCAAAATAATACTCATAAGAACATGACTGAAAGAGCTACTGGAAGTTACAGCAGAACACAGAAGCAATCATCTGTGTTCTCATATTTTAAGAGTAAGATACACGAGTTAGTGATGTTCAGCTGTTAAGATTTGAGACAAAGATTATTATAAAAAAAATCTTGCATTCTATTGCATGTGACCAAGTGTCTCAGAATAGTGTGGATAGTTCTACTTTCCGGAATATTTTTCTTGAATTAGAACGGAACTTTATGATTCCTTTATGGTCAACAATTAGAAATACACTTTTTCCACTTGTGCAACATTTTGGATAACTTAATTGTGGAAGCGTTTCGCCAGGCAGTGGCTTCTTCAGTGTAATACAGAGAAGGTCGGTGGAAGATGAGGGGAAGTCTGAGGTAATCAATTTCTCAGCCTGTAGTCGATGTGATCAGGCAACTTGTCAGTTTTCTAAGCCATTTATATAATAACACTTATTCCAGCACGATGGAGGCTGCAATGAAAGAAGAATTTCAAGATCTCAGCTGAGTTTATCGAACATTAGGTTATAGGACAAATCGCAAGATATTTCTTGGGGCAACAATTCACTTTATAAATAAGAACCGGGGACTGAAGTCAAGAGTTCTTGGCATATTGCCTTCAACACAGCAACTACATACGAGGAGTTGCTTGATCGTTATGTTATCAGAGGCAAAGTAAAGAAAGTTGTAACAGATAATGCCTCATCAATATTTAAGGCTTTGATGTGTGTCTCCCAAGTTTTCACATCGGTGAAGCTGATAATGTAATCTTTCAGGATCTGGAAGAAGCAGATATCATTGAGGAGGAAATGGACGTGGAAAGCATTCTCAATTTTTTTTGCCAGAACGTATGAACTGCTGTGTTCACAATCAACAACTTCGTCTAAAAGATGGTCTCACTAATCCAGAGATCAACAGTTCTTTTCTATCTTCAGCAATTCAAAATATCTCGTGCATTTAATCCGAAGATCAGCTTCTGCTGCACCATTTCTTCAAGAGAAAGGTATAAAGGTATATATTTTCAATCTCCATATGTAACAAGACGGAATTCACAAAGACGATCAAGTCAACTCTGAAAGGATCAGAATATGTTATCAAAGCTGTAGATTTTCTGAGTGGTAGAGAGAATAAACTCAAGAAATTATCTCAAATGGAGATCGCAACACTAAAGGAGGTTCTGGCAGTTCTTACTCAATTTAAAGAGGCAATTGAACAAGAGGAAGGAGCAAAAATGGTCATTTCAATAATTGGACCAGTAATTATTGATCTACAGCAATATAAGCAGCAGTTACTAGATTCTGACTTATTCTTCTGTGAAGCTTTAGAGATGACTGACATAACAGCAGCAGGTTTCTTTAAAGTCCTTCCTATAGTGGCCCCATATGTGGCTCGGTGACCTTACGGGCAAGCTCGGCCCTGTACTCACTTGTGGTTTCAGGGGTCGATTCACAGTTCCTGGCCCTACCTGTGCATTGGCTATTATAGTTGATCATGGAGTCAGTACCTTCAAAGGGGCGTTACATGACTAGAAAGAATGATCGAATTAAGTCGCCTTGACTACCAGGATAAAGTGAAGGCTAGACACTGACCACTCGTGAGTCGAGACACGAACTGCAGCTCCATATCCGAACTGGAATGTTGAACTTGACAGAAAACTTATAGCACGTTTTTGTCATATGATTACTGTATTATATTCAAGGGGATGCGGTAAATCCGCACGAGGGTCACACAGTGCCTTGGCAATAAGACAGTCAGATTTCATCCAAGGAAAGGGAAAGAAGTTATGCTATGTTATAGTGTTACAAAGAATAACAACTTGTTAAGCTGTGGTCACCTTGTGTATTTTTTGTTGCATTATTATATCTATTATTAGTAGTATTAATATTTCTAGTTCTATTATCATTATTATTATTATCAGTAGTAGTAGCAGTAGTATTTCTATAATAATTATTAATATTAGTAGTATTGTTATTTTCATTACTAGTATTATGATTATTTTGTTATTATTATTAAGAATATTATTATTACTATTATTATTATATTCTCAAAAAGTTTCAAAAACCGGAAAGGGGTGGAGATAACGGGAAGCACTTCTTGAAGAATGTAACCCTTGAAGGGAAGAGACGGGGTGAGTGAGTGTCTTGGTGCTGATGAGGGACTCCTGATGCAAGCACCTACCTTCCCATCCTCGACTCACAACTAGTTACCTGGTCTTGCACAAGCTCTTCATTATCCCTACGGCCTTAACGATTCCTTCCATGAATCGACTGATAATAAGAGTTAGAGTGAATAATTTGAGTGTTGACGAGGCTGAAGCAAGAAATTATCTTAGTTTCCATACACGAGTGTGAAGTGTTGACACAGGAGCGTAGACCAAGCCTCCCCTGTTAAGGGTAATGTTGTGTATGTTAACTGTATACAAATGAGAGTAGTTTGACGTGCAGTTCCGGTCCCTGCGTCAAGAGCCATTTACCGCCATCAAGGCATCTCGTGTTGCTACACATCTTGTCCACAAGGATAGGAATGTTGTAGTATTTAGATCCGTCATTCTTTAGGTGTGTGTGTGTGTGTACTCGCCTATATATTGTTGCAGAGGTTGATTCACAGCTCATGGCCCCGCCTCTTCACTGGTCAATACTAGGTCTACTTTTTTCCGAAATGTAGGATCTATTGAATTACAGGAAAAGGCAAGGCTCCCTGAATCAATGAAGCAGGGAGGGTTTACTGAGTAAGTGAAGCAGGCAGGTTCTCTCAGTGAAGCAGCAGAGTCCACTGAATCAGCAAAGTAAGCAGAGATCTCTCAATAAAGCAGGCAGACACCACTGAGTCAGTGAAGCAGGCAGGGTTCACTGAGTCACTGAAGCAGATAAATCGTAATGGACAAAAATCAGGAGAAGAGAAGACAAATAAATAAAAATAATAAGAAATTAAGAGAAGCACGAGACGAATAATAATTAGAAAAGAAGAGCAACAACAATAACAAAGAGGAGGAGGATGGTAAAGAGATGAGGAGTCATCAGGAAACAAGTGATGAAAGAGACTTACTCAACATCAAACTGGATCTTCTCTGGTGTCGTCCTGGCTTCCCCAGACAGTTTTTATTCTCTCTACAATTACTACCACTTGTCCTGCTTGACTGCGTACATCCTGGCTGCTAACTCAGTGAACTCTGCTTCACTGACTCAGTGGAACCTGCCTGCTTTACTGAGAGATCCCTGCTTACTTTGCTGACTCAGTGGACTCTGCTGTTTCACTGAGAGAACTCTGCCTGTTTCACTTACTCAGTAAACTATGCCTCTTCCAGTGATTAAGTAGATCCTACCTGCTTCACTGACCCTCTGGACCCTGCCTGCTTCACTGACTCAGTAGACTATCTGCTTCAGTGGCTTCATCAGCCCAATACAAAGAAGAATAGTGAAGATCAGGAGATTGAGGTAATCAGTCCTCAGCCTGGGGTCCAGGCTTTGGGACTGATTACCTCAATCCCATTCTGATCTTCACTATTCTTCTTTATATTAGACTGATGAAGGCATTGTGTGGCGAAACGCCTATGTGTGATGCCCATGTGTCTAATTTATCAATCTGTCTGCTTTACCTGGCTGAATAGAACCTGTCTGCTTTACCTGGCTGAATAGAACCTGTCTGCTTTACCTGGCTGAATAGAACCTGTCTGCTTTACCTGGCTGAATAGAACCTGTCTGCTTTACCTGGCTGAATAGAACCTGTCTGCTTTACCTGGCTGAATAGAACCTGTCTGCTTTACCTGGCTGAATAGAACCTGTCTGCTTTACCTGGCTGAATAGAACCTGTCTGCTTTACCTGGCTGAATAGAACCTGTCTGCTTTACCTGGCTGAATAGAACCTGTCTGCTTTACCTGGCTGAATAGAACCTGTCTGCTTTACCTGGCTGAATAGAACCTGCCTGCTTTACTAGCTGAATAGAAATTGCCTGTTTTACTGGCTGAATAGAACCTGTGTGCTTTGCTAGCTGAATAGAACCTGCCTTCTTTACTGACTGAATGGAACCTGCCTTCTTTACTGACTGAATGGAACCTGCCTGCTTTACTGGCTGAATGGAACCTGCCTGCTTTACTGGCTGAATGGAACCTGCCTGCTTTACTGGCTGAATGGAACCTGCCTGCTTTACTGGCTGAATGGAACCTGTCTGCTTTACCTGGCTGAATGGAACCTGCCTGCTTTACTGGCTGAATGGAACCTGCCTGCTTTACTGGCTGAATGGAACCTGTCTGCTTTACCTGGCTGAATGGAACCTGCCTGCTTTACTGGCTGAATGGAACCTGCCTGCTTTACTGGCTGAATAGAACCTGCCTGTTTACCTGGCTGAATAGAACCTGCCTGACCTTGAATAGAACCGCCGCTTTATGGCTGAATAGACCTGCCTGTTTACCTGGCTGAATAGAACTGCTGCTTTACCTGGCTGAATAGAACCTGCCTGCTTTACCTGGCTGAATAGAACCTGCCTGCTTTACCTGGCTGAATAGAACCTGCCTGCTTTACTGGCTGAATAGAACCTGCTGCTTTACTGGCTGAATGGAACCTGCCTGCTTTACTGGCTGAATAGAACCTGCCTGCTTTACCTGGCTGAATGGAACCTGCCTGCTTTACCTGGCTGAATAGAACCTGCCTGATTTACCTGGCTGAATGGAACCTGCCTGCTTTACTGGCTGAATAGAACCTGCCTGCTTTACTGGCTGAATGGAACCTGCCTGCTTTACTGGCTGAATAGAACCTGCCTGCTTTACTGGCTGAATAGAACCTGCCTGCTTTACCTGGCTGAATAGAACCTGCCTGCTTTACCTGGCTGAATAGAACCTGCCTGCTTTACCTGGCTGAATAGAACCTGCCTGCTTTACCTGGCTGAATGGAACCTGCCTGCTTTACTGGCTGAATAGAACCTGCCTGCTTTACTGGCTGAATGGAACCTGCCTGCTTTACTGGCTGAATAGAACCTGCCTGCTTTACCTGGCTGAATGGAACCTGCCTGCTTTACTGGCTGAATAGAAGCTGCCTGCTTTACTGGCTGAATAGAACCTGCCTGCTTAACTGTGTAGAAGTTGCCTACACCCTCGACTCAATGAGACTTGACTGCCATGCTTTCTGAAAGGAATCCATTTTATTGACATTTTATTGATGTTAGGTTAAAGGACACAAGTGCAACTAATGTGACATTTGTATTGTTGCAACGTTTCGCTCTCCAGGAGCTTTATCAAGCCGTCACAAACAATACAAGGACACAGAGGGTATATATAGATATTAGTGAGGTGCAAGGCATAATATAATCGCTTTAGGTAGTAGTAGTAGTTAGTGGCGGACCTGTATCTTTGGGTCCCTGATGCTTGAGCTGTTATGGGGTTACCATGACAACCAGCTGTTATGGGGTTACCTTGACAACCAGCTGTTATGGGGTTACCTTGGCAACCAGCTGTTATGGGGTTACCTTGGCAACCAGCTGTCATGGGGTTACCATGGCAACGACTAGCCTACATTATACTTTAATAACCTTTAAAATTTTATTTTAACTCCTATTTTTTATTGAATTACACTATATTATTAATACAGTTTTTCTTTAGAAAACCCTTCTCATACAGTAGACACAAAAATTTTAAGCAATGTGGACTAAAGTGGCTTCTGTGTCCTCAGGGTCCCCTCAGCTAAGATTCATCTTTCGGTGATCACCCGTATAGACTCTTATAGATTCTTGACTCTGTAGTAGTACTGTGTAGAGTACTCGTAGGTACCGTGGTAGTAGAGTATACTCGTGAGTAGTAGTAACTCTGGTAGTAGTAGTAGACCTGGTGAGTAGTACTCGTGGTAGTAGTAGTAGTACTCGTGGTAGTAGTAGTAGTACTCGTGGTAGTAGTAGTAGTACTCGTGGTAGTAGTAGTAGTACTCGTGGTAGTAGTAGTAGTACTCGTGGTAGTAGTAGTAGTACTCGTGGTAGTAGTAATTGTAGTAGTAATAGTACTCGTGGTAGTAGCAGTTCTACTAGTAGTAGTACTCGTGGTGGTAGTAGTAGTAGCAGCTTCATTAAGTGTTAAGTAAAGAGATCCTGACCTGCTACCAGAGTACGTCTGTACTTCAGTACCAGTACTCTCACCGACTTGAAATTTGATAAGTAACTAGCACAAGCCTAGTAATTGTTTCATTTGGACAAATAAAGCTGATTAAGCTGATTTTTAATTTCTTTCTAATTATTATTTTGGAATAATATGTGATTCTTCTCTGAGTTGTGATCAATGAAAATCTTGACGCGGCCTGTACACACTCGGGGGGTTCAAGTCAGATGGTCCAGTACAGAGACAAGATTTGCCACTCCTAGGCTTAGGAGAGGAATTGTCAAGGTGGCTAGGGACAGGATGTTTGAGATGGGACACAGGAACAAGGGTTCACAACTGGAAATTGAAGACTCAATTGAGTCATATGGATGTTAGGAAGGTTTCTTCAGCCTTAGAGTTGTAAGGAAGTGGAACATTCTGGAGAGTGATGTAGTGGAGGCAGGATCCATACATAGCTTTAAGAAGAGGCACGATAAAGCTCATGGAGCAGGGAGTAGACCTAGTAGTGACCAGTGAAGAGGTGGGGCCAAGAGCTGTGACTCGATCCCTGCAACCACATATATGTGAGTACATTTGCACACAGGCACCTGCAGATGCGCACACAGGCACCTGCACACAGGCACCTGCACACAGGCACCTGCACACAGGCACCTGCACATGCGCACACAGGCACCTGCACATGCGCACACAGGCACCGCACATAGGCACCGCACATGCTCACAGGCACCTGCACATGCGCACATATTCACCGCACATTCGCGCGCACACAGGCACCGCACATGCGCACACAGGCACCGCACATGCGCACACAGGCACCGCACATGCGCACACAGGCACCGCACATGCGCACACAGGCACATGCACACACAGGCACCTGCACAGCCACACAGACACCTGCACATGCGTACACAGGCACCTGCACATGCGCACACAGGCACCTGCACAAGCGCACACAGGCACCTGCACAAGCGCACACAGACACCTGCACATGCGCACACAGGCACCTGCACATGCACACACAGGCACCTGCACATGCACACACAGGCACCTGCACATGCGCACACAGGCACCTGCACATGCACACACAGGCACCTGCACATGCACACACAGGCACCTGCACATGCGCACACAGGCACATGCACATGCACACACAGGCACTGCACATGCCACACAGGCACTGCACATGCACACACAGGCACTGCAATGCGCACACAGGCACCTGCACATGCCACACAGGCACCTGCACATGCACACACAGGCACTGCACATGCACACACAGGCACCTGCACATGCACACACAGGCACATGCACATGCACACACAGGCACCTGCACATGCACACAATCATATAAATGTGTTAAACAATGAACTGGTTTACTCTTCAAGTGATATTTGTAGTCATACATAGTTACACATAAACACAAGGACAAAATATACATAAACACGTACAAACACGGATGTACTCTCACAGACTTATTCATGGTGCACATAGTGCGGGCACGCTCATGTAAACGTACACACACACACACACACACACACACACACACACACACACAGGAAATAGATTACTCGAAGAGCCAGAAACGAATATACATAGATAAGGAGAGAGGCTCAGCGGCAATACAAGAATTATAGCATTGATAGCCAAATGTGACCCAAAGCTGTTACACAGCCACATCAGGAGGAAAATAACAGTCAGGGACCAGGTAATCAGGCTGACGAAGGAGGGAAGATCACAAGAAACGACCAAGAAGTACATGAGGAGCTCAACACGAGATTTAAGGAAGTATTTTCAGTGGAGACAGAAAGGACTCCAGCAGACAGAATGGTGGGGTACACTAACAAGTGCTGGAAACACTACATAGAACCGAGAAGTGAGTGAAGAGGATGCTAAATGAAATAGATTCCTCAAAGACTGTGTTACCGGACAACATCTCTCCGTGGGTCCTGAGAGAGGGAACAGAGCCACTGTGTGTGACACTAACAACAATCTTCAACATATCTATCGAAACAGGGCAACTACCTGAGGTGTGGAACACAGCAAATGTAATCCCAGTTTTTAAGAAAGGAGACACAGGCAGCATTAATTAAAACTACAGACCAGTGTCACTGACATGTATAGTATGCAAAGTCATGGAGAAGATTATCAGGAGAAGTCGTGGAGCACCTAGATAGGAATGAGCTTATACACGATAACTAGCATGGTTTCAGGGAAGGGAAATCCTGTCACAAACCAACTGGAGTTTTACGACAAGGTGACGGTAGTAAGACAAAAGAGAGAGGGGTGGGTAGATTGCATTTTCTTGGACTGTAAGAAGGCTTTCGACACAGTTCTGCACAAGAGATTAGTGCAAAAGCTAGAGGAGCAGGCAGGAATAAAAGGAAAGGCACTGCAAATGGATCAGAAAATACCTGACAGGAAGGAAACAACTAGTGATGGTACGAGGTCAGAGTGGGCGCCTGTGACGAGCGGGATTCCACAAGGGTCAGTCCTAAGGCCGGTGTTGTTTCTGGTATATGTGAATGACATGTCGGGAGGGATAGATTCAGAAGTGTCCCTACTTGCAGACGATGTGAAGTTAATAAGGAGAATTTAAACGGATGAGGGTCAGGTAGGACTACAAAGGAATCTGGACAGGCCGCAAGCCTGGTCCAACAACTGGCTCCTGGAGTTTAACCCCACCAAGTGCAGAGTCATGAAGATTGGGGATGGTCAAAGAAGACCGTAGATGGAGTACATACTAGGGGGCTAAAGGCAGCAAACCTCACTCAAGAAAATAGATCTTGAGGCGCACCTCAGCCAAATAACTGCTGCAGCATATGGGCGCCTGGCAAACCTAAGAACAGCTTTACGACACCTGGGTATGGAATTGTTCAAGACTCTATACACCGTGTATGTCAGGCCCATATTGGAGTATGCAGCACCAGTATGGAACCCACATCTGGTCAAGCACGTTAAGAAATTAGAGAAAGTTCAAAAGTTGAGGAGAATGTACCTACACCAGCACCTACACCTCAGCCTACACCACTACCTACACCCCTACGAAAACCATCACCTACACCCCTACGAATACCAGCACCTACACTCGTATCTACACCAGCACCTACACAAGCAACTACACCAGCACCTATACCAGCCCTTACACTTCTGCCTTCATCAACCCCTGCACCACAACCTTCTCTGGTACCTGTTCCAGCACCTACACCAGAAACTGTACCAGGTTTTACACTAGTACTTACACCAGCACCCATACCAGCATCTACACTAGCACCTACACCAGTTCCTACACCAGCACCAACATCAGCACCTACACCAGCACATATTCCAACTCCTACACCAGCTTCTATATCAACACCTATACCAGCAGATACGACACCTACATCCTACAATAAATGTATTCACCACTCACTAGAAGCTAAGGATGAAAATATTTTAAGGTAAGTAATGTGTGTACTGTATATGCATTTTTTTAGGCCTAGTTCCATTGCTTGCTTAATATATGATAATGTAAACATGTTATCCGGGATGCCTGGAGCCTAACCTGCTGTATAAGCGGGGCCCATCTGTATGTGGTTTTGAATTATCTGTATTACCTTATATTTTAACAAGTTATGGTTACACTTAAGTGTAAGTGGTTGAGTTATTTACAGTGGACAAAGTCACTGTATTTTTCCAGAATGCCACTGTGGATAAAATATTTTGGCATTTCTTGAACATTTGTGAGTGAGTTATCTCTGAATTCATTAAGTTTATAGTATTCCATCACATAATGATGCAAAGTATGACGGTAGTCCTGGCAAAGTTTACATTTAGTTGTCTCCACCAGCTGGTAATGCAATGCAACATCCCAAGAGTCTGGTAGTGACATCCAAGAGTCTGCTTATTTTCCTGGAAGCACCGTAGACATGTGGCTCCTCCTGGATGATAGAATGATAACAGGTGGACTGTCTGGTGTCAATTTCCCTTAGTCTCAAGTAAATGAAGTTCATTTGAAGTTTTTTTCGTAATATTGCTCTCAAACTGCTAACTGCCAGCCAGGGATTGTAATCTACTTCTTACTTGATGGCCAGTTCATCAGTTCTTGCATCTGAAGACCAATGTGAGATGGAATCCGCAATCCACGGGTGTACTATGACTCCACTGACTACAATCCTACCATACCACAATTAATACTCAAGTAGTTACGAGAATCAGTTACATTAAGGCATCACCCTCAGATACATGGACAAGTGCGAAGAGTATAGCAAACAGTTCAGTTTGAAGGGTAGAAGCCCAGCTATTGATGCGTGCTCCAATTTCTATATGAGAGCCATTACTCTGTATGACAATAGCAGCACTACCGGCTGCACCAGTGGATTGGTGAACAGAGACGTCAATATACATAACTTGTGGAAGAGGATGCTGTTTGACTAAGACATCAGTACAGTTTAAGGCACCATGCTTGGCTTCAAAGCGAAGCTTTGGTTGAAGTTGAAATTCAAGAAGTTTTGGGTAGAACTGAGGGATAGTGGTTTGGAATGAGGTAATTTCCCATGGTGCAGGGAAGTGTCGTTGTTGTTTTATTTGGCATAGCTCTTGTATCTGATTTATTCGGAGGTAAGCTCCATTTTTTATTATCCATCTGGAGGAGTGCTCACCAGAGCTGAAGAAAGTTTAGAGGGCTTCTGTGAAGGGGCGAAGGACGAAACGTCGTCGTAAGCTCCTCTCTCCTATGTACGGGGTATTTGTGTATTGAATGGGCCTGCCTGAGCATATTGGTCCCAATGAGAGCATTTCTTTCAGTGACATAATCTCTGGTGCTTAGAATATCAAGTTCTTTCCACATATTTAGAATTTTGGCGGTACGAGGACATCCTAGGATGATCCTCATTGCTTCGTTCTGCAATTTTCCAGCCTTCCAATCTGACACAAGAGTAAGCCACGCAGAAGTCACTAATGTGACATCTGGGTGAGCTACATCTGTTGACATATGTTGCAGGTGCAACACATGTCACATTGGTGATATATGTTTCGCCCGCCTGCAATGTCAAGGAGGCGCAATCGAGAAGCAGCTAAGTACAGCCACACCTTTGATGCAGCTGTCCTGCCCCACCCTTCCTCCGCTGTTTCCCCACAGACACCCTACACACCTGCCACACGGAACTTAACACTTAATAGGACCGATGGAGACATGTGATAACTCCTCGAAGTAGTAAACAGTATTTGGTTATGAATTAATGCATGTGCCCAGACAATTGGTGTTGTAACGGAGGCGATTACTGGTAGACGAGATGTTGATTTCTGAATGTAAAAATAGTTCCTTATCTTAGTAAAGGACCTGATATTAAGTATGTTCAGCTATACACAGAGAGGTGTATAGCAAGTGTCTTGCAAAAGAGTACATTTCTCATCACGATTGAAGCAAAGCAAAGAAAGGAAGGCAGTCAATAGTCGCTCAGATATACCTTTACTCTAGCTCTTGATCTGGACAGTTACCATCCCGTAGTAGCGACCTTGTCCATAAGGGACTGTCTGCATTAAGTCATAGCTAATGCGAACAGTATGTATCAGCTAGTACAAAGAAAGGCGCTGTTTTATCAGCTAACGCGCTCACACCAGTTACGGTGGTTATGAACAAATCTTAAACTTCGCATCCTAGTAGAAAGTGACTAGTGTCTAGTCAACAGTGGGTTTGTAGAACCATCTTTGCACACTGTACACAATGGTTGGCTGGAAGTACTTCTCGGGAATGCTTACAGGAAGAGAGTTCCTGCTGAACAAAAACCCCTCGCCTGTAGATCTTGTTTCTTTTCCCCTTTCGCTGTGAGAGATTTAAAGTATTTACAAGTAGCCATGTAAGTGAAGTTCATCCAGAGGAATTCCCTGCTGAATCTTCCACCACCCATGCACTGTTGGAAGGTGACCTAGCATCGACAGACTACCCAGACAAAGTCTCTCGACTTGTGAGAGTTTTGAATTAAAGCTCGAGGGGCATTTGCACTAGTCGGTGATTCTGTGTTTACACCACTCATCTCTCGTCGTATTCCCTTAGAGATAAGAAATAAGCCCATCAATGTACCCACACACCGTTTATCAAACTAGCAACGTGCCTTCGTGGAGGAAATTTTTGCAAAGATACTTCATGAGGAAGTTGTAGATAAACCAAACTCCCTTTTGAATGTAATAGTGAATAAGAACACGCATTCACTGGGCTCAAATATAAGTTGACTTTAGCCTCTACGCTGAAGTTCTATGATTTCTCTAAAGAGCTCACTTTGGCTGGCATTAGTCAAGTCTTGTCGCAGGAGTAATGGCAATGGTAAGCAACAGAATAATTTATACTAGCAGAGTTCTTACCAAAACTGAAAATAACTACACAGTTACAGTTAGAGCCCTTAGCCATTGCTTGAGCTTCAGCAAGATTTATACAAACCATATGCCTTTACTGTCACTTTTGCAAATAAATCTCTCTTGGGTAAGCATTCTCGTTATTCCCTTACCTTCAACGATTATAACACTGAAATCTTGTATGTTTTAGGTAAGCAGAAAACCATAGCCGATACCTTTACATGGCATATCACTTTCATTATTACCAATAATACTTTCTCTGTTGAGAAGCAAGAGAGTGACCAACACTGAGACTTGATCTGGTCATCTGCGATCAGTTTCCTGACTGAAACCTATGTCAAGTTGCCAGACTGGTGGATCTGGGGAGAACAGTTGGTAATTGGTAGACCCTCAATACCTGCAGCCTTGAAGTTGATCTATGATACACCAAGTGCACCGTATCTGGATAAAGACCCGTAGTATTAGAATGGCTAGAATGAAGGACTTCTGGCACCCTCAAAGTGGACGCAAAAATGCATTGTGTTGCTGTTATAAAAAAAGAAGTTAGTCTTTGTTTTGCATTGCAGTATAAAACAATGTTGCCTTGCATGCACGTATATTTCACACCAAGGGAGGTACGAGCCTTTTTCGAGTGATTAGGAAAGGAAGATTGAAAAATTATGGAAAAAAATGTTTTCTTACCAAAAAATAGTACATCATTCTGGCAACATTTTGGTGTAATCAGCTTGTTTCTATCATATTTCTAAGTATTTTTTTTTTAAATGTAATTTTTTTGTTCTTGCTGTCATAAATAATACATGTTGACAATTAGTGGGGGGGGGGTTTCTCTCCAAAAATTATGATTTTTTATTGTTTCATTCAAAATGCACTACAAAGCAACATCTCTGATGCCTCCATTCAAGTGCAGGGACTCATGCCAGCTCAGTCGCCTCTGGGGTCTCAACAAGTGCTGACGTGTGCAACAAGTTGAGATTTGGTGTGTCGTATCCATAGAGTTTTACAGAAACAAATATATGAATAACTCAGAAATAAGTTATTGACATTGTGTTCCATATTTTTGCAAAAAGTATTAATAGGATTGTCATGATTTTTGCACACATTGAGTAATGATGGCTCTACAAACACCCTGGGGTAACAATTATATAGCCTTTATCTTTCATCTGATGTTAACTAGAGCATTGTACATCTTCCCAATTTTGTAGAAAAAGGAAAGTTTTATGACCCCTAAAATTGGACCGGATCACCATGCCCAGCCCTTCTAGGGCAGGGTAGGTGCCAAGGCTGGAGCTTGTTACCATCTGCAGCTCACAAGCCTGCCCTTCCCGTCAGGGAAGATGGCAGACCAGAGAGGCCTAGTTTCTCCCTACCAGCCCTGTGCTGGTGGGGAATGTGGCTAGGCCTGGGGACAGTTGGTCCCGCCGATGAGGGGGTACTTGTACCTCCTCCCATGGGAGACATAGGTCTCTGATACTCCCACGACAGGGAGCCGGAGCCGGGTCGCCATCTGGTAAAGACCCGGGCCAGGAGAATTCCCGGCGAATCAACACCTCCTCCTCCCTAAAATTTGGCACAATTTATTTTTTTCTAACTTAAGGCAAAAAGTCACAACAAACACAGTTTATAGTTTTTTTTAAAGCTGTATAAATCACTGTGAAAATCTCATTGAAATTAGACCAAAATTAAAAAAGTGTAATTTCATTTGCACCTGGAAGGAAATGTAACACTTATAGGATGAGGGGAGATGGAGGAAGGGAGAGCCTATGTATAGAGAGAATATACCTTATTTTCCGGCATATGAGGCGCACAATCATATAAGACATATAAAGCGATGTTTCCAAGCAGTTGTAAAGTAATATTAGTAAACAACTGCTAAAGCGTAACCCAAGGCCTACCCTTAACACTGATTTTCCAAGACTTTTTGTGAGGGGAAAAAAAAGCGCGTTTTATATGCCGGAAAATAGTCTTAACTTCAGCAGGAGCCACCTGTCACTGCCATGGCAGACACTTTCTGCTAATTAATTAGTCGTAGTTTTTTCTTCCTCCTCAAACTTTGTAGCATGTCTGGACGAGGACTTCCCGGCGTACGTCACCCAGCGTATTTAAGCCTCACTCGTACTTATTTAAATATCCCACCAGCACCTACACCAGCACCTACACCAGCACCTAGACCAGCACCTACACCAGTAACTACACCAGCACCTACACCAGCATCTACACCAGCACCTACACCAGCACCTACACCAGCACCTACACCAGCACCTACACCAGCATCTACACCAGCACCTACACCAGCACCTACACCAGCACCTACACCAGTAACTACACCAGTACCTACACCAGCACCTACACCAGCACCTAGACCAGCACCTACACCAGCACCTACACCAGCACCTACACCAGCACCTACACCAGCACCTACACCAGCACCTACACCAGCATCTACACCAGCACCTACACCAGCACCTACACCAGCACCTACACCAGCATCTACACCAGCACCTACACCAGCACCTACACCAGCACCTACACCAGCACCTACACCAGCATCTACACCAGCACCTACACCAGCACCTACACCAGCACCTACACCAGCAACTACACCAGTACCTACACCAGCACCTAGACCAGCACCTACACCAGCACCTACACCAGTAACTACACCAGTACCTACACCAGCACCTACACCAGCACCTACACCAGTACCTACACCAGCACCTACACCAGCACCTACACCAGTACCTACACCAGTACCTACACCAGCACCTACACCAGCACCTACACCAGCACCTACACCAGCACCTACACCAGTACCTACACCAGCACCTGCACCTACACCAGTACCTACACCAGCACCTACACCTACACCAGTACCTACACCAGTACCTACACCAGCACCTACGCCAGCACCTACACCAGCACCTACACCAGCACCTACACCAGCACCTACACCAGCACCTACACCAGCACCTACACCAGCACCTACACCAGCACCTACACCAGCACCTACACAATAACATTAGTTAGGCATATGATTACCGATCAGGTGCATGACTGGCATACGCCCTTTTCGTTAACAAAATAAGTGTTATAACTAGTTATTACGTCGCCGGTGCGCTAACTGGGGAGTCAACGAACTGTTTGTGTGTTTTGAATATTCATGGTAAGATTATTTTTTCTTGCAAGAAATTAAAGTATATATAAAAACTATACATAATATATTATGCAAATTGAATTAAAAAAAAATTGCACTGCTTGGGTGTGAAGGGGTTGTGAGGGAGGGAGGCAACGCAGGGCCCTGGTGTACCCCGGCTTCCTCTCCTCATTGACAGGCAGTGGAGTAGCGGTGTGTCCAGTTAGTTGACCTGTAGTGATTAACCTGCCCTCTCTCATTGGCAGGCAGTGAGGAGGTGGTGTGTCGAGAGTTAGTTGACCTGTAGTAATTAACCCACACTCCCTTATTTGACAGGCTAGTAGGGTAGTGATGTGTCTGGAGTGTTAGATGACCTGTAGCAATTAACCCACACTACCATTTCTACTGGTTGTAAATTTCACCCAAAGTCGGTGTTTACTCCGCGGTAGCTAAGTTCCACTGTGTACAGTTTAGAATTATTCGCGTACATTATCCGTGTCAGTGGTGTTATTAGTCACTGGGTCTTCCTTAGAAATCATTTGCTGCCCTAATTCCTAAATTTGTTTTGAGTTTGTTTGAATAACTCTTTATTAAAGTTTTTATTGAATTTCTTTTAAAACTGTGTTTTAGGAGGGTTCTATATCATACCCGTGTTAACGTACTTATAGGCTTCATGCCCCATAACTGTCTACACCAGCACCTGCACTACCCTTAGTATTTATACCAGTACCCACACCAGAAACTACACTAGCACCTACACTAGGACTTTGATTACGTACGCCAGCACTAATACTAGCTGTGAGCAACAGAATATATATATATATATATATATATATATATATATATATATATATTATATTGTGTGTGTGTAACTCCTTACCCACGAAGTCCACGATGTCATCCATTTGTGGCAGATTGATATTTGACACAATTACTTCATTCACCTTTGGGTAATTATATAATCAGTACACATCTGAACACCACTGTCTGGTTTCTTCATAAGAATGCAAGGTGAAACTCAGTGACTAGAAGATTCCTTTAATAACCCATGCTTGAGTAGCAAGTTTATATCTTGCTGCAGTAATCTCACCTTCTCTGGGTTAGCTCTTAAAGGAATCTGATTGGCTTAGGTTTCTTGACGTGGAAGTGAGAACAGCTAAGACCTTAGCAACGTCAAAAAATATGTTGGGATAGGTTTTCAGGGTTGTGATGTCAGTTGTGATGCAAGACATGAGCAATTGTGGGTCTTTTAGTAATATGGATTCAGACAATAGTACTTCGACCCCACTGACTTCTTGCCAACATCAGGGTATGTAAGAACAGAGGATATAGTCATTACAAGGGAGTGATGTTAAAAAAAAAAATTCTAACTGACGTATTAAACTTTACCATTTGCAGTTTTTCAAGAGGGGCTACTACATACGTCTTTATCACCTTTATAGGGCCAATAAATTGTGCCTTCAAAGGTTTAGACGAATTGTAATACCTCCGTTTCATGCATTCCTGGACTTAAGGTTGTCCTTAGCTACTTCACGTAGTAGGTGTAGCCTTGCCTTAAAATCGCCAGGAGCATTATTACAAAAACAGGTAGTACATTGAAGGTCTGTGGCACCTGGCCGTAAAACTAAGTCATCAAAATAGTCAATCAGTTTGGCAGAGCAAGGGCAAAATAAACATAGCAGGGGTAGATTTCTTAATCCATGTATTCCTTCATCACTTATTTACAATATATACATTGTTAATATATTAAGATATCAGAGTATGTAATAATGCAAGCAAGAGCCACTCAAGGCATGAGTGAACACTACCAGTGTTTGCGGAAGTCTGTCACCCAGCCAGGTGGGCAGGAGTGAAGTCACCTTGGCTGGAGTAGCCGGCTTCCACGTGATTGGCAGTTTGAACTGGACAATAAGTATAGCAATGGGGCTCCTGAATTACTACACTCTGAATTGCCAGTTCACTGGGTGAGGAAGTATACCAAATGGTTGTGTGACGAACGTCGAATAAAATGTAACTTGGCGCACGCCATAAGAATTACTTTTCCCTGCCAGCCAGCCAGCCCTCTTTAAATACAAAGTCCTCTTACATTGTGTCCAAACATCAGCTTGAAGGGACTGTACCCGGTGGATTCTTGATCTGTCTCTTTTATAGCGAAGAGCAACAAAGACAATGATTCATGCCAGTTTGTAGGAAAATGATAACAGTAAGTTTGTAGGAAAAGGAAAGTAGTAAGTTTGCATCATTGTCTTCAAGTTTTGATGGAGCCTTCCAAGTGTCCTTTGTGACTGAGGCTGATAAGTTCCTAAAAACAAAAGGCTGCTTAATACCCAGAAAGCTTAGAACCTCAAGAAATGCTTTAGCTATAAAGTTGGAACCTTGGTCACTTTCGATAGTATGAAAATTCCCATTTGGGATACAAGTCTAATGAGAGCTTTTAAGATGACTTTTGTGTTAATTCTCTTCATAGGCACTATTTCAGGATACCTGGTGGTTTTGTCCATTAATATAAATACTATACTGGTTACCTGATTTGGTCTTCGATAGACCGCATTTAATCAATGATCACGTCTGTAAAGTGTTCTCCATCAGCTAGTATAGGAAACAGAGGCGCCGGTTTAATAGTGTCCTTGTTTCTTCACCTGTTGGCAGTCACGGCAGGACGTAATGTATCTCTTGACGTCGTGTTGGAAGTCACGGCAGGACGTAATGTATCTCTTGACGTCGTGTTGGCAGTCACGGCAGGACGTAATGTATCTCTTGACGTCGTGTTGGCAGTCACGGCAGGACGTAATGTATCTCTTGACGTCGTGTTGGCAGTCACGGCAGGACGTAATGTATCTCTTGACGTCGTGTTGGCAGTCACGGCAGGACGTAATGTATCTCTTGACGTCGTGTTGGCAGTCACGGCAGGACGCTGTGTATCTCTTGACGTCGTGTTAGCAGTCACGGCAGGACGCTGTGTATCTCTTGACGTCGTGTTGGCAGTCACGGCAGGACGCAATGTATCTCTTGACGTCGTGTTGGCAGTCACGGCAGGACGCAATGTATCTCTTGACGTCGTGTTGGCAGTCACGGCAGGACGCTGTGTATCTCTTGACGTCGTGTTGGCAGTCACGGCAGGACGCAATTTATCTCTTGACGTCGTGTTGGCAGTCACGGCAGGACGCAATGTATCTCTTGACTTCGTGTTGACAGTCACGGCAGGACGCAATGTATCTCTTGACGTCGTGTTAGCAGTCACGGCAGGACGCAATGTATCTCTTGACTTCGTGTTGACAGTCACGGCAAGACGCAATTTATCTCTTGACGTCGTGTTGGCAGTCACGGCAGGACGCAATTTATCTCTTGACGTCGTGTTGGCAGTCACGGCAAGACGCAATGTATCTCTTGACGTCGTGTTGGCAGTCACGGCAGGACGCAATGTATCTCTTGACGTCGTGTTAGCAGTCACGGCAGGACGCAATGTATCTCTTGACTTCATGTTGGCAGTCACGGCAAGACGCAATGTATCTCTGTCGTGCCTCAAGCCTGGCCAATCGAAATGCTTGGATATCCTGAAATGCGTTTTCGTATCACTAAATGCCCCATCCCCTCTTCCCTAGATGAATTATGTGCCACCCGGAATACTCATAACCTAAACTTGATATATACCACGAAGGTTTCCTACGTGGAGACCCTCGTTAGATCCTTAATACGAGTCTGTCACATAAGATTATTATTCTTGAAAAAGTAACAAGAAGAAAGTGATTTTGCTTTGGCTTCAGATTCTGCAGAGTTTAAGGCAGATGTTAGGGAAGGCCAATAGGATTTTCACTTGATTTTCGACGCCCTGGCCAGCTATCATCGCAAAGCAACTTGTCCAACCCGTTTGCGTGCGGCCAGCAGTAACAGCCTAATCCTACACCACTTGAACCAGCAGCTACACCAGCACCTACATCACTTACACCAGTAATAACACCTTCACCATTACATTCAATTAACAATCAGAGGGAGGTCACCTTACACTTGCTACACCAGTTCACCTACACCTGCTACACCAGTTCACCTACACCTGCTACACCAGTTCATCTACACCTGCTACACCAAAAAAGTTCACCTACACCTGCTACACCAGTTCACCTACACCTGCTACACCAGTTCACCTACACCTGCTACACCAGTTCACCTACACCTGCTACACCAGTTCACCTACACCTGCTACACCAGTTCACCTACACCTGCTACACCAGTTCACCTACACCTGCTACACCATTCACACACCTGCTACACCATTCATCTACACCTGCTACACCAGTTCACCTACACCTGCTACACCAGTTCACCTACCTGCTACACCAGTTCACCTAACCTGCTACACCAGTTCACCTACACCTGCTACACCAGTTCACCTACACCTGCTCCCAGTTCACCACACATCTACACCAGTTCACCTACACCTGCTACACCAGTTCACCTACACCTGCTACACCAGTTCACCTACACATGCTACACCAATTCATCTACACCTGCTACACCAGTTCACCTACACATGCTACACCAGTTCACCTACACCTGCTACACCAGTTCACCTACACCTGCTACACCAGTTCACCTACACCTGCTACACCAATTCATCTACACCTGCTACACCAGTTCACCTACACCTGCTACACCAGTTCACCTACACCTGCTACACCAGTTCACCTACACCTGCTACACCAATTCATCTACACTTGCTACACCAGTTCACCTACACCTGCTACACCAGTTCACCTACACCTGCTACACCAGTTCACCTACACCTGCTACACCAGTTCACCTACACCTGCTACACCAGTTCACCTACACCTGCTACACCAGTTCACCTATACCTGCTACACCAGTTCACCTACACCTGCTACACCAGTTCACCTACACCTGCTACACCAGTTCACCTACACCTGCTACACCAATTCATCTACACCAGTTCACCTACACCTGCTACACCAGTTCACCTACACCTGCTACACCAGTTCACCTACACATGCTACACCAATTCATCTACACCTGCTACACCAGTTCACCTACACATGCTACACCAGTTCACCTACACCTGCTACACCAGTTCACCTACACCTGCTACACCAGTTCACCTACACCTGCTACACCAATTCATCTACACCAGTTCACCTACACCTGCTACACCAGTTCACCTACACCTGCTACACCAGTTCACCTACACATGCTACACCAATTCATCTACACCTGCTACACCAGTTCACCTACACCTGCTACACCAGTTCACCTACACCTGCTACACCAGTTCACCTACACCTGCTACACCAATTCATCTACACTTGCTACACCAGTTCACCTACACCTGCTACACCAGTTCACCTACACCTGCTACACCAGTTCACCTACACCTGCTACACCAGTTCACCTACACCTGCTACACCAGTTCACCTACACCTGCTACACCAGTTCACCTACACCTGCTACACCAGTTCACCTACACCTGCTACACCAGTTCACTTAGCATCTTGGTGTTGCGAATAAGTAGTTTAGAAAATCGATAAGTTGATAAAGGACACTTGTACAACATTTGAGTATCTTTATTCTGGAAAGGTTTGACCAGCCAGTGACTTCTTCAGTCCAGTGCAGAGAAAGGTGGAAGATGAGGAGGAATTTGGGGTAATCAGTCCCTCAGCCTGAACTCGATGTGTTCAGTCCATCAATCTTGATAAAAGTGCAGCATAGCTGGTGTTACTGGACTGCTGGGTCGCATCCTGGGGCTACACTTTACATACTCTAGCAGAGAATATCTTTCAAGTGAGTTGACGTATAAGAACAACTCTTAGCCGAAATACAAATAGCGTACGGCAGGCAGTATTGAAGACAAAGGCTGCAGAACGAGCTAATATTGGGACACGTTTCTCTATCTAGAGTGAAACGTAGCTATAATGAAAGCTTGTTTTGCAACACGTGTCAT
The DNA here is from genome assembly GCA_009830355.1 of Cherax destructor. NCBI lineage: Eukaryota > Metazoa > Arthropoda > Malacostraca > Decapoda > Parastacidae > Cherax > Cherax destructor. The sequence goes on along the minus strand of WNWK01003085.1, from coordinate 138,499 downwards.
TGCAACTCGTGTCAACCCGTGTCATTGCTCAGCATGCAAAGTAAAAATAAACGGAGGAACTGTTTAGGAAAGTCTGAGCACCTATGTATTAGTGAGACTCATGTGTGAGTGTCATTACACAGAGAGGGAATGACGTGTTTCACGTAATAAAGAGGTGTGCAGGATGTGGGTGTCTGGAGATGACTGCTCTGCCCCTGTCATCTCCATCGGCGACTTCCTCCCCACACGGAAGATGTACATTGCATCATCTCCGCTTTTACCACTCTCCCTCCCATTACTCTCCTAGACCTGGGATGGCGGACATGTTTTTGGGCGCGTGTGCCCAAACCGGAGATAATTTCTGAAAACTTATGTTGTGTGTCGGTGGGAAGTAGGAGTTTAGAGTTTACCTGGAGAGAGTTCCAAGGGTCAACGCCCCTGCGGCGCGGTCTGTTACCAGGCCTCATGTTGGATCAGAGCCTGATCAACCAGGCTGTTACTGCTGGCCGCACGCAGTCCAACGTACGAACCACAGCCTGGCTGGTCAGGCACCGACTTTAGGTGCCTGTCCAGTGCCTGCTTGAAGACAGCCAGGGGTCTATTGGTAATCCCCCTTATGTATGCTGGGAGGCAGTTGAACAGTCTTGGGCGCAGTTGGGAGCAGTTAATTTCATTATTATTATTATTATTTATTATTATTATTATTATTATTATCGTTGTTGTTGTTTTACTGTAGTTGTCATTAATGCTGTTTTTTTTATTATATCGGTATTTTAAAAAGACATATATGGAGAGGTACAATCAAATATATGATTCTGTTTAGGCAACCAGTAACTCTTCTGAAGTGCTTTACATGGGAAAGCTTTATGAATAGCGTGTTATTTATAACAAGTAATCTACAAGCGGTAAAATTAGTGAATTAATGACAATAATAATGGACATTTATTTCAGAAAGAAAGAGTAGTCTGGTTGCTTAGTGACGTGTTTATTGTTTTACTTCTAACGTAATCTTTACAGAGATACTGAAATATATGGAAACATTTTAGAACGCCTGTTCTAAACATTTTTATTACCAGTGTTTGTAAAAAGGCAATTGAAAAATATCATTTATAAATAATACTGAACCCTATAAGAAACATTAGGTTAGGTTAGGTAAGGTTCGTCAGGAAACAGGACAAGTGTTTCCTGACGAACCTTACCTAATCAGATGATGACCCGCCGTTGGAGCTTTTGGTCATCTGACCGAGGCCTTCCGCTGGCTTACCGGTCCGTAGACACTTTACATCAGACTTGTCTGGTTGTGTTGAAAGTTATGCAACTCTAGTTGCTTCAGTAAGTCTAGTCCTGGTGATTAAGACACATGTGAAACAGTTGGGTATTATTGTTGAAACGTTTTGCCTACACAGTAGACTTCTTCAGTCAAATACAGAAGCAGCAAGTGGTAGTGAAATGAAGATGTAATCAGTCCATCAATCTTGGAGATATGAGGTGGTCAGTCCCTCAGTAAAGATATTATTATTATATGATCATAATGTTTGTGTTGTCAATATCATTGTAAAAAAAATGTACGTTATTAATCCAAAGATTTTAAAATACTTAAATATCCGATGTGACGGCCACTGAAATGCTCTTAGTTTGGTTTATCCTCTGTTAGTGACACTCAGTGGTTAATAAAAAGATTCTTCATTTCTCCTTCTTTTTCCTCTTCCTTTCTTCTTCTCCTCCTTCCTCTTTTTCTTCTCTTCTTTTCCTTGTACAATTTACAAACATCAATATTAATACTCACACAGTACTTCCTGGGTTGTATTCGGCTGCCAGAGATCCTGAGATGAAATTCACTCTGCACACATCGAGGGCCGACCACACCCTCCCGTCCTGCTTCCTGCAGCTACAACATGTAAGAGAAATCCCAAGACTACTGGTGCAAGTGCACGTATTTAACACTACCGGCAGAGTTCTACATTCAAGTGGTGTTGCTCGTAACACCTTGTAAATGAAAAGAATATTAATATGTGGCTAGACGGTGTAATCTGAATGTTATTACTCTTATGAGTAGTAGTTGTACGAGTTAGTTAAAGATTGTTTGGGTTCAATTAAAAGCCTATCGATTCACATATAACCCGTGCTTAGCAGAGGTTATTGTCCGTTCTGGACCACTGTCAAGTAACGAAACTCTCTTGTGACTGACAATGGTTCAGAATGGACCAAAACGTTGTCATGCTGTTCCTCTACTAAGGACGGGATATTTGTGAAGTGTTCCAGTTGTGGTACTGTGAAGGAATTTTTATTCTTGAAAAGCCTGTCGACTACGCAATGATTGGCTGCATGCCAGCTGTTCACAACCAGTTAAGAATACTTTAATCCCCATGATAGGTAGTAACCTTTTGGTGTATATACACTGATATATACACAGTTCTCAGTATAAATACATTACAGTGCATGAAAGGTGGGTGGTTTGTGCTTAAAGGGTTTAAAGCCTATAAGAACACAAGGGTCACGAAAGCTGCATGTCACACGTAAACTATTTTTAAAACCTAACTGTACACAAGCAGTTGCACTAAGATGTAGAGACATAGAACAACAACAACAACAGAAATCCCCATCGTTACAAAAAACTGGATAATCCTTCAACAGGCAGCAGCAACAGCTATAACTGTAATACTAAAATCACAGCAAGAATCGTGGAGACGATTCTGTATTAATATCACATCAGTCATTCGGACCACAAGTCTGAGCAAGCTTTAACAAGAAACCCCCCAACACTGCTATCCTTCCCAATCACAAATAAAAGGATAATCTGCCATTCCCTTCAACCCCTCCCGGAAACACGCAGTTGGATTGGATGATCATCTCAAATTAACACCGTCAGCCTCTTTCATACATAACCAGGAAAAGTTGCTTATACAGGAAATCAACTCGGCATGATTACAATCCATGAAGGATGTGAATGATGAAACATGTCCAGTGAGCCACACCTCGCACTCTCACTAGCCCTGCTGTCCTCAAGACAGATGCTGAAGATAACATTCCTTCTGAATTCGTGCAATACCTCCTTTCATCTCTACACCGACTCTTCCTCGACTTCTTTAACCAATGACGGACACAAGGAAAAAACACCCTTTAACACTGGAAAGCTTGTATTATGTGCTCGATTTTAACAGATATATCCTTTCAGTTTACATTAAAAGATACAGTAATTATTATAAAGGACCTGAGGTAAACAAATTATGTAATAACTCGGTCACTAGCGAGAGAGAATTATTCAACACGCCGACAGATTAAAGCAAAATAAGTCCCCAGCTCCCGATAAACTTTTTCCAAGGGTTCTTAAAGAGTGCAAGATGGAACTTAATGAAACACTAACTTTTAAAATATATCACTCCAAACAGGTGTAGTGCCGGAGATTTGGAAGATGGCTAATGTAAGTCCTATCGTTAAAGCAGAGCATCAGTCATTAATATCAAGTTACTTCCCGATAAGACTGACCTCAGTAATAGGCAAATTATTACAGTCAGATGTAGCAAATATTCACAAGGGGACGTTCTTGCTTGACAAACTTGCTGACCTCCTTCAGTAAGGTATTTCTGACAGCGGCTTATGATAAAGAATGCAATGTTGTTTATCTGGAGTTCAGTAAGACTTTTGATAGAGTACAACACAAATTACTATGAAAGTTCTGTCATGGATCGAAGTATGGGTACCACAGAGGAAGCAGAGAGTCTGCAGAAATGGTATTACATCAGAGTGGGACCAGCCACAAGGATTACAGTAGTTTTATACCCATTGGTGTTCATAATCTGCGTTAATAAACTTAACAAAGGAATAGCAAGTGACATGAGTAAATTCGCTGATGACAGAAAAATAGGCCGAACAATAAACTCTGGTTAGGATACCAGTGAACTTCAGGAGATTTGGGCAAAACTAATGTTGTGGTCCGAAAAGTGGCAGACGCAGTTCAGTGTTCATAAGGCTTGGGAATTACAATAACCCTCATACTTATAAAGTAGGTGATGTAAACATTGATGATACAGAGTGCAAAAAAAACTTGAGAGTAATGGTAAATAGAAATCTGTAGCCAAGGCAACAGTATAAGCGTGCACAATGATACTAACAGGAGTCCAAAGGTTATATGACATCTCTATTCATGTAATAATGTTGACAGAATTACCGACACTGTAATAATAGGACATATGCAACCAATGAAGTGTAATAAAATGTCTCATTACTTGCACATGATTCCTATAAGTAAATATAACCTTTATACTTTATTACTAAGGCCTCAGTAAGTTTCTGCAGCTCAGTTATCATCCCTATACTGCAGAATGGATATTAGTTCGTCGGAGAATATACAGGATGACGAAATTAATCCACTGAGATCCTTGTGAACAGAATCTACGATGTGTTATCTGGAGCAGCTACACCATTGGTAGGAAGAAAAGTTGGAAGAAGCTAGGAGAGAGAAGCGGTGATTGACTGAAGAAAACAAGAGGATTTGTAGCAATCCTCTTGTGGTGAAAGCTCAGGACAATGAAGGAAGCTGTTTAGTGGCGGAGAGGAAATGAACAATGTTGGAGATCAAGAGGAAACATGAAGAATTGGAAACTTCCAACAACTTTGCTGTTCTCCAGAACGAATGCATGACGACCAACGTAGCGACGAACAGGGACGACTGTGAGAGACTAGATCACACACACAATTAGGGTACAATTAGAACTTTAAACTAGAAATAGAGGTATGCATTTTTGTGGTAAAAATGGAAATGAAACTGTTAGACTTAACAAATTAGCAAGAATGTGGTTTAATTTTAGAAATAACTATTATCAAGTAATACAGTGACAGGGGAAAGATACAGAAGATTTTTTCTTAATATATACTTTACAAACAATCGTATACCTGGAGTTTACCTGGAGAGAGTTTCGGGGGTCAACGCCCCCGCGGCTAGGTCTGAGACCAGGCCTCATGGTGGATCAGGGTCTGATCAACCAGGCTGTTATTGCTGGCCGCACGCAGACTGACGTACGAACCACAGCCTAGTTGGTCAGGTACTGACTTTAGGTGCCTGTTCAGTGCCTTCTTAAAGACAGCCAGGGGTCTATTCGTAATCCCCCTTATGTATGCTGGGAGGCAGTTGAACAGGCTTGGGCCCGGACACTTATTGTGTTCTCTCAATTTACTCGTGGCGCCCCTGCTTTTCATTGGGGGAATGTTGCATCTCCTGCCGATTATTATTATTACTATTATAATCAAAAGAAGCGCTAAACCACAGGGGTCATACAGCGGCATCTCCTGCCGAGTCTTTTACTTTCACTGGAAGTGATTTTCGTGTGCAAGTTTGATACTAATCCCTCTAGGATTTTCCAAGTGTATATTATCATGTATCTCTCTCGCCTGCGTTCCAGGGAATACAGATCAAGGACCTTCACCCGTTCCCAGTAATTTAGGCGTCTTATCGTACTTATGTGTGCCGTGAAAGTTCTTTGTACACTCTCTAGGTCAGCAATGTCGCCAGCATTGAAGGGGGCAGTTAGTGTACAGCAGTATTCCAGCCTAGAGAGAACAAGCGATTTGAAGAGAATCATCATGGGCTTGGCGTCCCTAGTTTTGAAGGTTCTTATTATCCATCCTATCATTTTCTTAGCAGATGTGGTAGATACATTGTTGTGGTCTTTGAAGGCGAGATCCTCTGACATTATCACTCCCAGGTCCTTCATATTACTTTTTCGCTCTATTGTCGTATACCCTGATATATTTTCTAATTTCCTCAAGTTTTCCATATCTGAGTAGTTGAAATTTCACCTCATTGAACTTCATATTGTTTTGAGTCTCCCATTTGAAGATTTGGTTTATGTCCTCTTGGAGTCTTGCGGTGTCTTCGATGGAGGTCACTGTCATGGCAATCCGGGTGTCATCCGCAAAGGAAGACACGGAGCTATGGCTTACATCTCTGTCTATGTCAGATATGAGGATGAGGAATAGAATGGGACCGAGAACTGTGCCTTGTGGAACAGAGCTTTTCACCGTAGCTGCCTCAGACTTTACTCTGTTTACTATTACTCTTTGTGTTCTATGTGTCAGGAAGTTATAGATCCATCGTAGTGCTAGGAAAAAAGATAAACTAATTGACATTGGTTGCATGTGTGGTAAATGTTGATGCTTTTGCAATAACTGAGACATGGTTTAATTTAAAGAGTAGGGACATGATTGTTAAGTTGCACATTCAATCATTCAAGTTGCTCTATGTTGAAATAATGAAAAGAGGGGATGGGGTAGCGTTGCATGTCCGAGAAAATTAGAATTAGTGCATAAAAACTATTTTGGAGAATGAAAGAACATACACACACACACATACACACACACACATACACACACACACATACACACACACACAATCCAGGAGCTATGAATCGACCCCTGCAACCACAACTAGGTGAGTACACACACACATATATACACACACACACACACACACACACACACACACACACGACTGCAGGAAGGCCTTCGACACAGTTCCTCATATGAGATTAGTAAAGAAGTTGGAAGACCAAGCGTGTATAACAGGAAGGGCACTGGAATGGATCAGGGAATACCTCACAGGGAGGCAACAACAGGTCATGGTGCGTGATGAAGTATCACAATGGGCGCCTGTGACGAGCGGTGTACCGCAGGGGTCAGTCCTAGGTCCAGTGCTATTCTTGGTATATGTGAATGACATGACGGACGGGATAGACTCAGAAGTGTCTCTGTTCGCAGATGATGTGAAATTAATGAGGAGAATCACATCGGATGAAGACCAAGCAGGACTTCAAAGATACCTGGACAAGCTTGACATCTGGTCTAGCAACTGGCTTCTCGAATTTAACCCCACCAAATGCAAAGTCATGAAGATCGGAGAAGGGCAAAGAAGACCGCTGACAGAGTACAGGCTAGGTGGACAAAAGCTACAAATCTCACCAAAGGAGAAAGACCTTGGGGTGAGTATAACGCCAAGCACGTCTCCGGAAACACACATCAACCAGATAACCGCGGCAGCATATGGGCGACTGGCAAACCTAAGATTAGCGTTCCGTTACCTTAACAAGGAATCGTTCAAGACACTATACACCGTGTACGTCAGGCCCATACTAGAGTATGCAGCACCAGTCTGGAACCCACACCTGGTTAAGCATGTCAAGAAATTAGAGAAAGTGCAAAGATTTGCGACAAGGCTAGTTCCACAACTCAGGGGACTGCCCTATGAAGAAAGGTTGAGGGAAATAGGACTAACAACACTGGAGGACAGAAGGGTTAGAGGAGACATGATAACGACATACAAAATACTGCGGGGAATTGACAAGGTAGATAGTGACAGGATGTTCCAGAGGGGGAACACAGACACAAGGGGACACAACTGGAATCTGAAGACTCAGATGAGTCAAAGGGATGTTAGGAAGCACTTCTTCAGCCATAGAGTAGTTAGGAAGTGGAATAGTCTAGAGAACGATATAGTGGAGGCGGGAACCATACATAGTTTTAAGACAAGGTATGATAAAGCTCCTGGAGCAGGGAGAGCAGAGACCCAGTAGCGGACAGCGAAGAAGCGGGGCCAGGAGCTGAGTCTCGACCACTGCAACCACAATTAGGTGAGTACACACACACACAATCAGTCTGGCTAGAATTTGTAAAGGAAGGCGAGAAGTTAGTTTTAGGTGTAATATACCAACCCCTGAACTTAGAGTGATATCAAATGAGACTTCTTTAGAAGGAAATTGTCTAGGCTTCGATGCACGATCACTTTAGTCAAATTGACTGATACTCTTTGGCTGTCAAATAGGCAACAAAGAGTTTGCATTAATGGAATAAAATAAGAATGGGGATCAGTCACAAGTTACGTTCCACAGCAATCAGTTTTAGGCCCTTCATTGCACATGATTTACATAAATGACGTTGATGGGAAACAAATAGTGACATCAGTAAATTTGCTGATGACAAAATTTTTTTATCATTACAATAAAGACACATAAACTGAAGACTGAAAGAAGATGTAATCAGTCCCTTAGCCTAGCAATATTATGTATGGACAGAGGCTGATGAGGTAATCAGTACCCCAGCCTAGGTGTTAAGTACCTTAGTCAGAACGAATCTGAATCACAGGCAGGAAGATGGATGTTTATATACTGGAGTCAGATGAGGTGCAACAGATGAAGGCGTCGTCACAGGTGAGAGGGACCCACCAGTGGAAATAGGTCATACCCAAGAATTAGGTCATAGGTTAGCAAGTAAGTTGTGGAGTTGTCCTCTGTACCAAGATTCCATAGTGTTACTGTGTCTGAAATACCAATAAGTTGAAGAATAAGACATGTGTAACACCTGAGTACCTTAGTAGAAGTTTCACCAACCAGTGTCTTTATCACTACAATACAAAGACACAAACGGAAGAAGAAAAAATAATCGCCCCTCAGTAGCCTATTTATATCTACTGTATTTGTGCCCATCTTCCATTAGTATATTTCGATCCCGTCTTCCATCATTCTACGTCTCGCAGGAGAGTGTAGGTTTTGGACTCTAGATCTATCTTCATTTGAAAGATTCTTCATACAGTCGATCAATTTTGTCATCCTTCTCTGTTCTACAATGCATTTTTACCCATAATCTAAGTAAGGCTTTGGACTCCTGTTACTTACACTTCTTGATATAAATTCAAAGACTCTGATAGCCTTACTATACGTACTTAGGTTATGTTGCCTTGGCTTCGGATTTCTACTTACCATGACTCCCAAGTTCTATTCACATTCAGTATTATCAAGTTCGTAGCCGAGTGAACATTTTCCTCAGACAGTTTATCCCCGGGAATCATTTCTTTTGATCAAATAATATTAAGAGGAGTTGTAGTCTTAGACTGTACTACCATACGTACCTTAGGTCGGGTCCCAGTCTCATCTCTCGGTTGAGAAGTATTATGTCTGGATAATTAAGCAGTGGCCTCAAAGTCTATAGGTCTTCTCAGTCCCTCCGATCGACTGAAGAATATCTGTTCTTTAAGAAAAATGAAAGGAATAATCGTGTGTCCCTAGAGCTAGCGTGTCTATCACTACGAGTAGGTAATTCAGAGAACTGTCCCTGAGGTCTCAGAGGTCGCTAAATGTCGTAATTCTCTAGATCAGGGGTTCCCAACTTGTGGTCCGCGGACCCCCGGGGGTGCGCAATGGTAGTACGGGGGTCCGTGAGCTAAATTCAGAATTTCAGAAGGTTGAAGTGTAAAATATATAATTATTAACGATAAGGCTGATAAAGATAAACTTTCAAAATTTCAAAGCCGTTTCCAGTTTTGTTTAATACTGCCATTTATTTAATTACATACCCAGTTACGTTATGTCTTTCAATTGAAAGATAAAAATGGGAAAACGAGTTTGTTGTTAGTTGATAAAATCGGTTTATTGAGTAGACAGACCTTTCAAAAACCTGGGGTCCCTGGGAAAATTAATTTAAATAAAAAAGAGTCCTTGGTTAGTGAAAAGATTGGGAACCACTGTTCTAGAACCTAGATCATAGTGGGGTTCACCCGGTACCCACAATCAACCTCAGAGGCAACGACTGAAACTGAGTTACTAAAATGTGACCCTCAATTCGAGTGGTAATAGTGGCTGAAATAGACACAGCTTCTCCTTCAAGTAGATCCTCTTGTAAGGACTTAACCTAACTCTCTCTACTATTCGTTTCGTTTCCCATTATAAATTTCCTCTTAGGAAGTAACACCTTATACCGTTTTACCACGTCTGTGAATAACTCCTGTCTGAGTAATTCTCTAAATACAGGGAAAAAAAAGCCTGTGGTCATAAGGTATTCCAAGGTTTCAGGCAACTTTCCAAGTTATGGTAGTTAACAAGTCCTTAACTTTAAGTTATCAAAGAAACGTTCGAAATTGTATATTATTATTTTTATCCTATTGCATTATTTTGTTGATACTAGTAAGGGGCTCTTGATCCAAGGAACTGGACTTATCGTCTCCTTGCTTTGATCGAATTTAAATGCCTCTCATTAAACAGGCGTTATATGACCTCTACGGGTTTATCGCTTTCCTCGAAATAAAATACAAATAATATGAATGGCATCAATCGTCAATGGTTGACGCGTCGTGAGAAATTAATGGAGCATTTCATGGGTTTAGACTGAGTAGGCACAGCTTTTGTTGGATTCTCTGCAATAACTGGAAAATGCCTCTTTCAAATTCAAATTCAAATTTTTATTTCCTTGCAAGTTTACATTGAGATTATATAATTACAATAATGCGTTGCAGGTTAGTTTTTTTTACTTCCAGTGTTGATGTGTTTTCTCAGTGTTGATGTGTTTTCTCAGTGTTGATGTGTTTCCTTAGTGTTGATGTGTTTCCTTAGTGTTGATGTGTTTCCTCAGTGTTGATGTGTTTCCTCAGTGTTGATGTGTTTCCTCAGTGTTGATGTGTTTCCTCAGTGTTGATGTGTTTTCCTCAGTGTTGATGTGTTTCCTCAGTGTTGATGTGTTTCCTCAGTGTTGATGTGTTTCCTCAGTGTTGATGTGTTTTCCTCAGTGTTGATGTGTTTCCTCAGTGTTGATGTGTTTCCTCAGTGTTGATGTGTTTCCTCAGTGTTGATGTGTTTTCCTCAGTGTTGATGTGTTTCCTCAGTGTTGATGTGTTTCCTCAGTGCTGATGTGTTTTCCTCAGTGTTGATGTGTTTTCCTCAGTGTTGATGTGTTTCCTCAGTGTTGATGTGTTTCCTCAGTGTTGATGTGTTTTCTCAGTGTTGATGTGTTTTCTCAGTGTTGATGTGTTTTCTCAGTGTTGATGTGTTTCCTTAGTGTTGATGTGTTTTCCTCAGTGTTGATGTGTTTCCTCAGTGTTGATGTGTTTTCCTCAGTGTTGATGTGTTTCCTCAGTGTTGATGTGTTTCCCTCAGTGTTGATGTGTTTTCCTCAGTGTTGATGTGTTTTCTCAGTGTTGATGTGTTTCCTTAGTGTTGATGTGTTTTCCTCAGTGTTGATGTGTTTCCTCAGTGTTGATGTGTTTTCCTCAGTGTTGATGTGTTTCCTCAGTGTTGATGTGTTTCCCTCAGTGTTGATGTGTTTTCCTCAGTGTTGATGTGTTTCCTCAGTGTTGATGTGTTTTCAGTGTTGATGTGTTTCCTCAGTGTTGATGTGTTTCCTCAGTGTTGATGTGTTTTCCTCAGTGTTGATGTGTTTCCTCAGTGTTGATGTGTTTCCTCAGTGTTGATGTGTTTTCTCAGTGTTGATGTGTTTTCTCAGTGTTGATGTGTTTTCTCAGTGTTGATGTGTTTCCTTAGTGTTGATGTGTTTTCCTCAGTGTTGATGTGTTTCCTCAGTGTTGATGTGTTTCCTCAGTGTTGATGTGTTTCCTCAGTGTTGATGTGTTTTCCTCAGTGTTGATGTGTTTCCTCAGTGTTGATGTGTTTTCCTCAGTGTTGATGTGTTTTCTCAGTGTTGATGTGTTTTCCTCAGTGTTGATGTGTTTCCTCAGTGTTGATGTGTTTCCTCAGTGTTGATGTGTTTTCCTCAGTGTTGATGTGTTTCCTCAGTGTTGATGTGTTTCCTCAGTGTTGATGTGTTTTCCTCAGTGTTGATGTGTTTCCTCAGTGTTGATGTGTTTTCCTCGTTTTATTAATCAAATTGGTTTCTGTGGAATAACTGGAGAATGTTTCTTCTGATCAGAAATAAGTCACAGTGATTGACTTTATTTTGTTACCCTGGGTTAAGTCAACTTAATGTTCTTTCATCATGTACCTTTACCATCTGTGCCCTCAGTTAAAAAATCTATGTTATGTACGCTAAGCTTACATAAAACTTATTTTAATAAAAGCTGGTCAGTCTTACTTAGTTTGAAATGAAGTTTTCTTGTATAAGTTCCATTTTTAAAAATGGAGAAATTGATATATTGCTTTTCATGAGTTAATTTCTGAGTGTCACATCTGATGAACTTCAACCCTTCCAAGCTGATCACTTGACAGTGCAATTTCTGGGCGACTTCAAGCTTTATATGCTAGTGTATTTTATGATATAGGTCTCTTTGGTCTCTGGAAGCTCTGAATTAGATTTGTGCTTTGTATACTTGGAGTATACCTGGAGAGGGTTTCGGGGGTCAACGCTCCTGCGGACCAGTCTGTGACCAGGCCTCTGTCTGTCCTAATTTACCATTTTTTTTATTGAAGAAATTTGGATATTAGTTTCCAAATGATAACTTGTGAATGCCTGAATACCTAGTCTCATTCTCTTCAAATCTTCAACGCTAATATTTAAGTGCGTTATTAAATTATGCCGCTCTCTGCATTATTCCAATCTCAAGCATTAAGGCACAGGAGACTGAGACTAGAAATATGGGGATACCTTTCTTGGATTTGCAAGCGACCAAAATACATTAAATTATTTCTTATAGTTAGCAGCAGATCCTTCTCACTGTCAGATTGATCACCTCGAAGGACGGCACCCTGAACAGTGGCACCATAGATCACTGTATCTTCAGTATTGATAGACTTGTTAAGATTCTTCCCATTGAAGAAGCCTTGCAGCAACTTCTGCACTTTGGGGATCCAAGTTGATCCACCCACCAGCACACTGTCGTGTATCTGACTCGCATCCGTCCTGACGTCCGTCAGTCTTTTCTCCGCTTGAAGCAGTGCTACGGAACAGGTCTGACCACAACTCCAACCTACCTTGAGTGATAGACGAGTAGAAGTTAAAGCTTAAACACTGGCTTGTGTTGAGGACGATAGAGTACGTTTAGCACGTTCACAGGCCGTTCTCAAACGTCGCAGTGCACGTTCATTGCTGCTTATCTCTTGTAGTTCCTCTGACATTCTTGTATGAAATGGTTGATTATTCAGACGATAAAAAATTTCCCACTACGATGAGTGTCCCTCGCCGTTGACTTCGCTTCAGAAAAATACTGTCACCTTCACCCACGTCCAAGATGAGCACATTACGACCAGTTTCTTGTCGAGACCAGAGACAATGGCTACTGGTGTGGGCTCATTGATGATGCTCAGATTGTTGATTCGAGCAATGACACCGGCATCTTTGGTGGCCTGACGCTGAGTCATTGAAGCTGGCAGGTCTTGTGATGACGGCATCTTTCACCTTCTGGCCCAAATACTGCTCTAGGCCATAACCAAGATCTCCTCGGGGCTGAAGTGCTTGCTCTCTCCCTTGTACTTAACGCGTATTTTAGCCTAACCTTTGTCAATGATCACCTCAAAAAGAGAATGATTCTTGTCTATCTGAACAGTGGGATCGTTGGACTCGCTAACAAAGGAGTCGTTTGGTATCATAGATTGTATTGTTGGGGTTGAGAGCTGCCTGATTTTTACTTGTCACCAGTGAACCGTCCAGTGTTAGTGAATTCAAATTAAAATTAAAATTCTTTATTTCTGGTAATATACAGAGTGGGGTGTAATTATAGTAATGTACATTTTATGAAATAGATATTACAAGATGGCCAATAATATGCCTAGGTATGCCTAGGCTTTTCAGGCAGTCTTATGATAGGTCTTACTCAATAGTGACACAATGATTATACTGATAGTAAGGTTAGGTAATTGTAGTGATTAATTAGGTTTACAATATTAAGGTATTGAAATTTAAACATTTAAGAATTAAACAATTAGTTTAAAGAATTTAACAATTAGTTTATATATTAATGGTAAAGGTGATGTATTGGCATAATACCGTTTCTATATTGGAGTGTCTTAGGCAAACTTATGACTAGCTTAAGAATTATGAAGCAATAGTTGTATTAGAATTTTGGTCAGTCATGTGAAATTAAGGTTAGTTAGTTTGATATCTTTATTATGCACCCCATACCCATCCTGTGGGCGGTAGTCAAAAGATTACAGAGGTACATAATGGGTCCAGGGACTGGACCCCAAAGTTTTGATAGCTGAGCAAGTTACAAAGGTAATGAACTAACAAGCTACAAAGGTAATGAAACATGTAAGTAAATTTACTTACTTACGTTTATACATGGTTACAATCATGAACAAATTATAAAGCAATGAACAATTCACTAGTCTACACCCAGTCACAACTGTAATGAGTTCTTGGTGCAAATTTTATTGTTGGGTCACACACACATACATATACATACACACTTACATATACACACACACACACACACACACACACACACACACACACACACACACACACGCCCCGATGGCATGGTGACTAGCGCTCTTGCTTCACGCACAGAGGGCCCGGGCTCAATTCCCGGCGGAGCCGAAACATTTCGAAGTGTTTCGTTACACACACACACACACACATACATACATACATACATACAACAGGCCTAGTGTCTAATCGACATGTGCCTAGGACAAAATGGTAACTAACACACATATATACATACACGCACACACAACAGGCCCAGCCTTCAATCGACATGTGCATAGGACAAAATGGCAATCAACACGCACCACACACACACACACACACACACACACACACACACACACACTTGGCAATGCTTTATTTACAGGGAGCAAAGTCAGGGTATTTTTCCAGAATGGTCTGTAATATACCACTGTGGATAAAATACTTTGACATATCTTGAACATTTCTGAATTCATTAATTTTGTCGCACTCCAGTACATAATGACGCAGGGTGTGACAATAATCCAACTGGCAAAGTTTACATCTTGTTTGGTCTACATCTGGTGGTGGTGATTTAACCTGCCAAAGATACTTGTAACCCAGCCGGAGGCGGGCGGTAGTGACATCTAAGAGTCTGCTTATTTTGGGAAATCACAGATATCAGTAGGATGGCGTGTTCTTGTTGCCTTGGTCGTTGGTGATGATCTCTACGTTGCCCAGCTAGAACACACCCACTCAGGAGTACTTGGTGTCCAGGTCAGTACTTATTGTTGGAGATGACTTTGTTTACAGTGTCTTCTTGCTCTGGATCAACACACAATAGTCTCGATAAGTAATTGGTTGAGTGGTGCTTGACACATCCGCTTGTCGGCACTCATGACTTCTGTTGTAAGCTTCTAGTGCAAATAAGTAAGTTTATTCAGGTATACACAAGTACAGTTACATAAATTATCATACATAGCAGGATATGTGTAGAGAACCTAGGATAACCCAAAAAAGTCAGTGACTTATTTCCATTGGGGTCCTTTATGTCTGACAGCTAATAAATCACGGAACGAGTGGTTAACGCACTGGCCTGTGAGTTTTAAGACTCGCTTGTCATGGGTTCAAGCCTCACCCGTTCCCTGATTTGTTTGCAATCGTATTATTACGATTACGTGAGTTTGAGTGCTGGCTGACTTAGGCTAGGTAAGGTTCATCAGGAAAAAGTTCAAATGTTTCCTAACCCGCTACTGGAGCTTTTGGTCACCTGACCGAGGCCTTCCACTGGCTTACCAGTCCACCTACTTAAAAAAAATTAAAAAGAGAGGAGCTTACGACGACGTTTCGGCCCAACTTGGACCATTTACAAAGTCACACTAACACACAGAACGAATCGAATCGAATAAGTTCAGGTAAGATCCCAATGGGATGAGCGGGGAAGACGGTACAGACGAAGAATAGCGCTGGAGAGGAGTCTTCTTAGTCGTAGAAATAGAGCCAGGGCTTAACCCAGCAGCTAAGGCGATCGTGGGGCAGACTTGAGAACAGGAATAGCAGGCTCTCCTGTTGATGAGACTTCTGTAGGGTGAGCGGGGAGGACGGGACAGCCGAAGGAGAGGAGTGTAGAAGTTGAGCCAGGGCTTAACCCAGCAGCTAAGGCGAAAGTGGGTCAGAGGGGCGAACAGCTCAAGGTACCTGACATAGGATCAAAAGGTTATTTGTAAATAGGGTTAGGAGCAGGTTCATACAAGGAATAGAAAAGGTTGTGTTGGTTTGTGGGTCTACGAATGTCTTCGTCAAGGAGAGAGGTCCAGTAGTCATGTCGTGTCTCAAGTTTGTCTATCTGTCTGTCACTGAGAGTCTTCCAGTACAGATTCAGCGCAGGGATGTCTAACTGGGCATGGAGAGACTCGCTTGTGGCGAAGTCCTCCCATCTGACATCAAGCACCCAGCGCAGAGCCTTGTTCTGGACACGCTGCAGTTTAAGTAAGTTTGTTTTGGCTGCAAGAGAGAGAGAGCTAGAGGAGAGTAAGTTATCAGCGGACGTATTAGGGATTTGTAGAGGTGTAGTTTGGTGCGTTGGGAGGCATGTTGCAGCTTGTAGAGGCCCGCAAGGGCCTTGCTGGCTACTGCATGCTTTGAGTGAATGTGTCTGTTTAAGTAAAGGAGGTAGTCAAGATTGATGCCAAGGACTGTGACAGATTGTGTGATGGGGATGTAGGTGCGGGTGTCAGCTGTTCTGAGCTCGACAAGTAATGGAGGCTCACGTTTCCTATAGTTAAAATATGTAATGCTGGATTTAGCTGCATTGGTTTTGATCCTCCATTTTTGTTCCCAGAAGGCAATCCTGTCGACTCATTCTGTGTTTTGTGTGAGAGTGTATCTATATTGGCGTGAGTGGTGAGTTGTGTAATGTCGTCTGCGTAGGCTAGTGTGATGGAGTTGTGGTATACAGGTGTTGGAATGTCGTTAGTGTATAAAATATAGAGGGTAGGGGAGAGGACAGATCCCTGGGGTACTCCAGCATTTAGTGTGAAGTAGTCAGAGTAGCAGCCTTGGAATTTGATTCTCATTGTGCGGCCGTCAAGGAAGTTGCAGAGGAGTTTACGAGTAGTGAGAGGCAGGTTAAAGTTAGTGCAGAGATTGTGTTTGAGCCCTACATGCCAGACAGTGTCAAAAGCTTTTTCAACGTCTTTTGCAACCAGGGCTGTCCTGTTTCTTTGTTTTGTGTTTATGTGGATGTAGTTGAGAATGATGTTAATGGCATCCTGTGTAGATCTGTGAGTTCTGAAGCCAAACTGGCCGTTAGAAAGAAGTGAGTTGTGTTCCAGGTATCTGCGAAGACGATGGTTGATGAGTTTTTCAAAGAGTTTACCTAATGTTTCGAGGAGGCTGATAGGGCGATAGTTTCTAGGGTCAGAGTGGTCTTTATTGGGTTTGGGAAGGAGGTTAGCGGTAGCAGCTTTGAAGAGTGAAGGGAAGTAACCAGAAGCAAGGGAGGCATTGAGGAGGTTTGTGTAGGAAGTGATGATAGAGTCAGGAAGGTGTTTTAGGATAATATGGTTTAGGCCAGAGGCACCAGGAGCCTTGGGAGGAAGGTGTCTGAGGAGAGTTTTAATGTCTGTGTTGGTGAAAGGAGTGTCGAGTTCTTGGGAGGAGGTAAGGGAGTCCAGATGGATGTGGCTGTCTGGTGTTGTTTCGTGTGTGTGTGTAGTGTTCCAGTGTTCTATGTTCTGAATGTGTTGGATGGCGTTAGGGTGGGGTGGGTGAGGGTGGAAGATGTTCTCCCAGATGTGTTTGAAGATGTTTGTAGCAGCCTGCGGATCTGAGATGTGTGTGTTGTTGTGGGTGATGTGTTTGAATTTGTTGGTGGGAGTGGTACCTCTGATTTTTTTTATAAAGTTCCAGAACAGGTGGAAGGGGTATATATAGGGAGGCAGACAGGGGAGGGTACAAGAGAGTGGGGTAATAATGGAGGTAGAAGTAGAAGTGGTAGTAGTAGTGGAGTCAGTCAATTCTAGGAAAGGAGCACTGCAATGAAGCTGGCGGCCTGCATGGGTTGGACGAGAACACAGAGGGAGGAAAAGGCGAATAAAATAAAGAAGGACAAATACAAGGCAAAAGAAAAGAAAACCCATAGGAGAAAAAGGAGAAGGGGAAAGAGATGAAAGGGGAAGGAATCAGGTTAAGTCACGGGTGTTCTGAAGTTCCAGTCACGGTATTGTGCCTTTTTTTGTTAAAAAATTTAAACGCGTTGCAGGCGGCCGCTGCTGTTTACATGAGACAGCCCCGAGTAACTAGCAGATTTTAAACATTTTCTTTTACAAGTTCTGATGCATTACATCAAAGAAAACGATTACATTTAATGTACAAGGCTAGCTATTGTGAAATAAGTAAGTTAGTTTATTCAGGTGTACACAATTACATAGAATATCATACATAGCAACTTAAGTGTAGGAACCTAGGATAACCTAAAAGAGTCAGTGACTTATTTCCACACACACACGTGTATGTGTGTGTATGTCAAAATGCCACATATTACAGTATTTAACAGGACCCCAATGGAAATAAGTCACCCTGTCTGACTTTTTTGGGGTATCCTAGGTGCTCTACACATATGCTGCTATGTTTGATAATCTATATAACTGTATTTGTGTATACCTGAATAAACTTATTTACTTGCCCAGCCAGTCAGTGGGGTACCTAAGGTATGGCAGTTATGACACATGCCCTGGGCGAGACTTAATTAAGGTCGATAAACAGTCCAAGTGAGTATTCATTTTTTCGAGTGCTGTGTAAAGCCTCATTTGTGCTTTTGTTTCTCTTGAAGCCAAACTGGCAGGTGTTGAGGATGCTTTGTGGTGTTATGAAGGAGTATAACCTCTTGTGTATGAACTTCTCAAAGATTTTGGATAGTAAAGGCAAGTTTGATATTGGCCTATAGTTGTTTACATCTGTTGGGTTACCACCTTTGTGCATTGGTGTAACCCTTACTATTTTGAGTGATGTTGGGAAAATGTTGGTTTCTAGTGATTTGCCCGAAATGCTCAACATAACAAGGGGCTTTCTGTATAGTAACAGGTCATTGATGTCAGCTAGGCCTGTATACCATGTACATGTACTTGTAGTAAATGAAGATATTATTATTACTTGAGCTATATTTCCTGATTTATTTTTTAGTGAGTTAATAATCATGGTGACGTCATTGGGCTCAGTTGGTGCAAGATAGAGGGATGTTCGGAAGTTTCCATCTAGATAATCACTTGCTCGGGTATTGGTATCTGGAATTTTACTGGCGAGACTTGATCCTACGGTTGAGAAGAAGTCATTGACCTTGTTAGCTGTAACTAACCCAAAAAGTTTTTTCAACTAACCCAAAAAGTTTTTTTTTCAGGTGTATAGAACAAAAGTTAGAGATAAGATAGGTCCCCTTAAAAATAATTATGGGTATCTTACTGACAAAGAGAATGAAATGTGCTCTATTTTTAATAATTATTTTCTCTCGGTTTTCACTCAGGAAGACACTAATAATATCCCAAGAATTAGGTATTTTAGTGGGCCTGAAGAAGATAAATTATGTAGTATCACAGTCACTAGCGAAAAGGTTATCAAACAGATGGACCGTTTGAAGCAAAATAAATCGCCAGGCCCTGATGAGCTTTTTTCAAGGGTTCTTAAGGAATGCAAAATAGAACTCTGTGAACCCTTAACTAACATTTTTAACCTATCTCTTCAAACAGGTGTAGTGCCGGATACGTGGAAGATGGCTAATGTAATTCCTATTTTTAAAGCAGGGGACAAGTCGTTACCATCAAATTACCGCCCAATAAGTCTAACATCAATTGTAGGCAAATTACTAGAGTCGATTATAGCTGATAACATAAGAAGCCATCTCGATAGGCACAATTTGATTAATGATACTCAGCATGGATTCACCAGGGGCCGTTCCTGCCTAACTAATTTGTTAACTTTTTTCAGTGGGGCTTTTGAGGCAGTTGATAATGATAAAGAATTCGATATTGTTTATTTGGATTTTAGTAAGGCTTTTGATAGAGTACCACATCAGAGACTGTTAAAGAAAGTGGCTGCTCATGGCATTGGGGGAAAAGTGTTGTCATGGATCGAGTCATGGCTCACCAATAGGAAGCAGAGGGTGTGCATAAATGGGGTTAAATCGGAGTGGGGATCTGTAACAAGTGGCGTTCCTCAGGGATCGGTTTTGGGCCCGTTGTTGTTTATAATATATATAAATGACCTTGACGAGGGAATTTCTAGTGATATGAGCAAATTCGCTGATGACACGAAGATAGGTAGGATAATCGATTCAGACGTAGATGTCAGTGAACTACAGGAGGATTTAGACAAACTCAATTCCTGGTCAGAAAAATGGCAGATGCAGTTCAATGTAGATAAATGCAAAGTTCTAAAGCTCGGGAGGAGTGTCCATAACCCAAGCACTTATAAGTTAAATAACGTAGAACTTAGCCATACAGATTGCGAGAAGGACTTGGGGGTGATGGTAAGCAGCAACCTTAAACCAAGACAGCAATGCCTAAGCGTACGTAATAAGGCAAATAGATTACTGGGATTTATATCAAGAAGTGTTAGCAACAGAAGTCCAGAGGTTATATTACAGCTTTATACATCATTAGTAAGGCCTCACCTAGATTACGCAGCTCAGTTCTGGTCTCCATATTACAGAATGGACATAAATTCGTTAGAAAACATTCAGCGTAGAATGACTAAATTAATACATAGCATTAGAAATCTTCCTTACGAAGAAAGATTGAAGACCCTTAAATTACATTCACTTGTAAGACGTAGAATGAGGGGAGACATGATCGAGGTATACAAGTGGAAAATGGGTATTAACAAAGGGGATATAAATAAGGTCTTGAGGGTATCTCTCCAAGAGAGAACCCGCAATAATGGATTCAAGTTAGATAAGTTTAGATTTAGAAAGGATATAGGAAAGTATTGGTTTGGAAATAGGGTAGTTGATGAGTGGAACAGTCTGCCTAGTAGGGTTATTGAAGCAAGGACCTTGGGTAGTTTTAAATTTAGGTTGGATAAATTCATGAGTGAAAGGGGTTGGATTTGAGTGGGAATTGCACATGAGTAAATAAAATTATCAAAGCTTATTTCTTGGGTAGCATTGAAAATATTCTGTTAGTGGGATGGAATGTGAAGGACCTGCCTAGAATGGGCCAACAGGCCTGCTGCAGTGTTCCTCCTTTCTTATGTTCTTATGTTCTTATCAAAAGGTTCGTTTGGTTTAGTACAATATTACTAGCTTTGTTCAGTTTGTGGGTGCCCAGGATCTGAGAGTGTGTCTTCCAGGTCTTTTTAATAACTCCTCGCGATTCAGTGAATCTGTTAGAATAGTACAGTTGCTTAGACTTTCTAATTAGTTTGGTGTTTAATAAATTCTTTAGTTATTAAGCCCCTTCTATATTGTTTTTCATATTGATGTTTCTTATCGATGGATCTTAGAATGCTGTTAGCAAGGCACAGGCAACTTAGTCATTTATTAGTGATCTGTTTAATTTTTATGAGACAATGTTTGTTATATAGTCTATATATCTTGTTTAGAAATGTCTACCCATTCATCGATACTATCGGCATTGGAAAATATTATTAAAGGCCAGTCAACTGAGCTTAGCTCAGCAGTGAAGTTACTTATGGTGCGTCATCATGGAGTCTAAAAGAGAACTTATTTACAAATGTTTGTTAGGAGGAAGGTGGGGTAGTGGTCAGTTGTGTTGTCTGTGATTTTCCCGATTTAAAGGGAGCTAGTATGTTAGTCCATATATGGTCAATTATGGTTGCAGTCAGTCTTGTTGGCTTCGTAATAGCTGGTATGAGTAGTGTACTGTTCGTACTGTTAATGAAATCAGTTACAGGTTGGTCATCTGTTAGGCCAAGGTTAATGTTGAAGTCGCCTGCTAGTAGTAGGTGGTGCTTGTTCAGTTGCTTATCTATTATCAGTGTTTTTAGTTTGTCACTAAACGCTGGGGTATTAGTATGAGGTATCATGTATATAGCACCAATTGATATAGGGTTCTTTAGGTTTTTTACAGAAAAGTTTGCAAATATATATTCATCACTAAAGTATATGGTGTTACAACATGATAGTTCATTAGAATAATAGATGGCAATGCCTCCCAAAATTTGTTCTGGCCTGCGGTTGTGGATTGCCATTTATCCTGGTAGTGTGTAGATGTCTATTGTATCTTGCTTAAGCCAGGTTTCAGTAAGAATAACACAGGAGAAGATTGTCTTTAATGAATCTAGAAGTGCCAGGAGGTCATCGTAGTGTTTACTTAGGGATCTAATATGTAATTCAAAATTGTAATATTTCTGGCATTACTGAGGACAGTACTGGCTTCTGTTGCTTAGTAAAGGCAGTTATTTTCAGTTAAATGTTGATTGGGATTTAGATTATATATAATTAGTTCAGGGTCGATGTCAGCATTCAGCATTTAGGTTAACTGATAAATATTTAAATGATAATGAATTGCGGAAGGGTGATAAGAGGTAATATTAATATGTGTAATAAAGGGGTGATTGAACAATAATGGAGTAAATACATATTGTTCAAGTAAATTGTAAAAAACTAATGAACAATGGAAATAAGTCACTCTGACTTTTTTGGGTTATTCTAGGTTTTCTACACATATGCTGCTATGTATGATAATCTATGTAACTGTATTTGTGTATACATGAATAAATTTACTTACTAAAGTAGTAATGAAATATAAGGTTGCTGCTTACCATAACTTCCAAGTTATTTTCGCATTCTGTAGGGCCAAGGACTGCTTCTGTCTACAATGAAGTGCATCTGCCACTTTTCTGACCACGACATGAGCTTGTCTATATTCCCCTGAAGTTCAGTGGCCTCTTCCTCCGAATCAACTATCCTGCCTATTTTTGTGTCGTCGGTGAATTTGTTCATATTACTTGTTATTCCCTCGTCAAGGTTATTAATGTATATTATGAACAACAATGGGCCTAAACCTGATCTTTGGGGAACACCACTGGTGACTATCCCACTCAGATTTTCTATATAGTAGTATGTCATATATGTCAGCTAGGCCTGTATGCATCGTACATGTACTTGTAAAAATAAAGATTAATATTATTATTATTATTAAGATAAGATTTTCTTCGTCAGTGCGTCATCGAGGACTGTCTGTCTGATTTGTATTGGGGTCCTCAATCTTGTTCCCCAGGATGCGACCCACACCAGTCGACTAACACCCAGGTACCTATTTGCTGCTAGGTGAACATGACAACAGGTGTAAGGAAACACGTCGAAATGTTTCCACCCCGCGGGAATCGAACCCGGGCCCCTATGTGTGAAGCGAGAGCTTTAGCCACCCCGTTCACTTAGAAGTAAGAAGGTACCTGGGTGTAAGTTGACTGGTAAGTAAGTAAGTTTATTCAGGTATACATAAATACAGTTACATAGATTATCATACATAGCAGCATATGTGTAGAAAACCTAGGATAACCCAAAAAAGTCAGACAGAGTGACTTATTTCCATTGTGGGTGGTATTCTGGGGGGACAAGACTGAAGGACCACAATGGAAATAAGACAGTCCTCGATAACGCACTCACTTTCTTAGGTTATCATGGGTGGCTAACCCTTTGGGTTAAAAATCCGAACAAAATCTTATCAACTGCCAACACCATCACCGCCGCCGTCGCCGTCACCGCCGCCGCGGCCACCACCGCCGCCGCCGCCGCGCCAGCCATCTTTTCAACGCCACTGTTCACTGGTACTAAATTTCTCCAGAAAGAGTTGATCACTCTCGGTAAGTATTCCGTCTCTTGCTACTAAAACCTTACTGGGACTAAGTTAGTGTGAGGCACGAGTAATTAACACACATATTCAGTGTATATACATGATGTGTGAAGGTATTTATCTGAGTGTTGAACACATCAGCTGATAATGTTGCATCATCCTGGCCTTCAACAACAGTAGGCCTTTAGACCTATGGTGGTGTAAGTTAGTCAGAAAACTACAGCAGGTCGAGGAACATCCAAAATACATCAGCTAAGTAAGATACAACAGTAATGAACTGTTTTAAGAAATTAATACAGTCATCAGACAATTTTCCCTCCCGGGTCTTCCCATCCTTCCCGGCTTAACAAAACAAAGTTAGTTAGTTTTTAACTTTTTACCAGAACTAAGCTAGCAGTCTAACCCACCAACCAAAGCCAACCTCAGTGGAGCTCGTGGCTTAAGTGGTAGTGCCTTCGCCTCACTTCTGAAGGACCAGGGTTTGATTCCGGCATAAGTAAACAGGTTGGCTAGGTTTCCTTACTCCTGTTCCCCTCAAGGGAGGTTCCTTGATGCTGGTGAGGGGCTCTTGATCCAGGAATTGGATATGCCATAATTCCCTGAATGCCTTCCATCCCCCACAGGCACTGTATACTCCCTATTATAATAATAATAATATATATTACTACAAGTACATGTACAAGGTATACAGGCCTAGCTGACATCAATCACATACTACTATATAGAAAGCCCCTTGTTATGCAGAGCATTTCGGGCAAATTAGGTCAGTTTTGTCCCAGGATGCGACCCACACCAGTTAACTAACACCCAGATACCCATTTTACTGATGGGGAACATAAACAACCAGTGTAAGGAAACACTCAAATGTTTCTACCCTCGCTAGAAATCAAACCCAGACTCTCGCTGTGTCATATGAGTTTAGCACTCCCAGTAATAATAATAATAATAATCCTTACTCCTGTTGCCCCTTGATGAGTCGGTGATAAAATTTGTTTGGATTTTTAACCCGGAGGGTTAGGCACCCAGAATACCCAAGAGTCAGTACATCATCACAGACTGTCTGTTTTATTTCCATTGTCCTTCAATATTGTCCCCCAGGATGCGACCCACACTAGTCGACTAACACCCAGGTACCTACTTACTGCTAGACAGATTGGCTTTCTTGGGTTAAGTGGAAATATACCAGACTGATTGACTTGGGTTATTCTGGGCTACTAATACCCAGGTTACTAATCCATATAAAATTTTCAGCTGAACCTAGTCCAACCCAGCAATCTAACAACCTAACCTAAACGAACCTAATAACCCAACCTAACCTATGAAGTTAAATTAGCTTCTAAGCTTAACCTTGGTAGCCATGGGACACTGTGATGTCCCTTATCTTGGTTGGCAACTCTCTTGCCTCACACTGAGTGTCTGTGGTTCAATCTCTAACACGAGAGGAAATGCTAGGCGTGTTTCCCTACACCTGCAGTCCCTGTTCACCTATCAGTAAGTAGGTACTTGGGTGTTAGTTGACTGGTGTGGTTTACATCCTATAGGACAAGATTGAAGGTCCTCATTGAAAATAAGACACAGTCCTTGATGAGGCTCTGACTTTCTTGGGGTATCCCTGGGTGGCTAACCCTCTGGGTTAAAAATCTGAACAAATCTTGTCTTACTCTATCCTAGGAGCCTAACCTTACCTTAACCAGCATAGTAACTTAGCTTAGGCTCTCAGCCTAGCCTAGCTTTAGTTATCAGTAACTACATGGAACTCAAATACAAACTATGTAAATCATGACATAAATAAGTGTTTCTTGTTCAAATTTTTATTTTGGGAGATAAAAATTGGCTGTTAGGTTATGTTAGGATAGGTTAGGTATCGTTTGGTTGAGGTTAGGTTTCATTGTTACATTTGGATAGGTTATGCAGCAACCTGTAAATGAATCTTTTTTCATATTGGGTCAGGTGCAAGAAATGCCTTGGCGTGTTGCATATATTAATTTTCATTATAGCTCCCAAAATAATTTGCACAAGAAATGAATCATTACTTCATTAAGTAGTACATAGGTTGAATGTATTGACAGTGTAAAATAATGAAAGTTTCAGCAAATATTTGTCAGTGACTATTACCTTAAACTTAACTAGCATAGTAACCTAAGTTAGCATCGTAATCTAATATAGCCTGGAGGTGAGAAGTACAGTGCCTGCCCTCTGAAGAAGGGGTGTTGATATGTTGCAGTTTTTTAACTGTAGTGTAGGTGCACCTCTGGCAACACAGTGATGGAGTGAATGATGAAAGTGGTTCTTATTTTTCGGGTCGCCTTTCCTTGGTAGGAAATGGGTGATGTGTTAATAAAAAAAATTGGTTGAGTTACAGTACTTAGCTAATAATTTGCTTAACTGTATTCCATTCTTTCTAGGGGTGAGTGAACTGTTTGATGGCCTGAATAATTTATTGCATTTCGTCAGTAATTGTTTACGAAATTAATGCATTGAAGGATATTCAATGTCACAGAGGCACAATGATCCAAGGGACAAAAAGAAAAGATATATGTGGAGAACAAGCATTATTTTGACAGCATTTTGTGTGTAGAGTTCTGTCAGGTCAGTGACTTAATTAAGCTTTGCTCACAGCAAAACACTGTCCCAATAAAAGCTTGCCCTGCACCCGTCATTTCTTCATTAATGTTAGCAGTACACCTTTGAATCCTGTCTAAATTAAGGAACAGAGGGTGTCGACATAGTTCTGCTGATGTTTACATTTAGTTCTACATCAGCTGATGGTGTAATTCCCGTTACACGGCTTGATAAAGCTCCTGGAGAGCAAAATGTTGCCACAATAAAATGTCACATTACATAGTTGCATTTGTGTCCTTTTACTTAACATATTGTCAGTAATTCCACCAATATTAATACAATAAGAATTCAAAATGGAAAGAAAGTGTACTACAAGAGAGGCCTGAGGATGTGATTAATGAACAGAGAAAAAGTTGTTTTAGTGGCAGGAATGTCTACATTTTTATTATAGACTGTTTTTAAAGTGGCATTTTTTAATTTTATATAAAATTAGCCAAATTACTGACTTCTGTGTACTTTATTGAGTTGTTTTGACAGTTGAATAGGCAGTTTCTTGTGCACAGTCAATAGAATGGAAGGCATACTTGTAATATAGTTAAGAATTTGGTCAAATGAAACAGTGGAATTGGCTTAAAATAGGACTCAGTGGGCAAAATTGCAGATACCGCTAACTTTGTGCTTGTATGATTCCGTAAGTTTTCCATCCAATTTCGTAATTTTGATGTCATTACCTTCAGAAAAATATTCTCAACCATTTCAGATTTTTTTTCCTAAATAACACTACGAGGAATATTAATTTTGGAGTCTGGACAGTGAAAGGGTCAAGTCTCTCTCTCTCATTCTTTTGGGAGCTACAAAGAATTTTGTGTAATTTCTTGTACAGTAGTATGTATTTTTTGTTTTAGCTCTTTGAGATTACTCCCATGCTCTAATGCATTTCAAAATAATTTTGTTTCCAGTCATGGCTACTCACTTTGCTCCAGCTTTCCGCACACCATTTACTGATATTGGTGGGCGTGTCCTCACTCACCAGTCCACCAAAAAGTGTGCAGACTTTGAGATGCGTGCTATGGAGTGTTTAGAAGCATATGGTGTTCAACGTGGAAAAACTGTTTGTATAGACTACCTGGACGATCTTCGGGAGTGCGCATTTGAAACTAGACAGGTCAGTGTCCTAGTACAGAAACAGCTCTGCGACTTCCTATTTATAGTTGTGGGAGCAGAACTAATCTAGTGATGTCTCATCTTCACTGCTTTATTGTATATTTCTTTATGCAGTGGTACCTTGACTAACAATTGCCCCAACTTACGAGTTTTCTGAGTTACGAGCCATCGCTCGGTCGATTTTTTGCTTTGAGTTGTGAGCCAAAATCCGAGTTACGAGCGAAAAAAAATATTTACTGAAAAACAAAATTACTGAAAATAACATTTGGCAAGAACCCCGGCCTAAATGGCACAACAAAAGGTGGTTTTGGGACTTGGTACTACAGTACTTATAAAACAATGCTAGTGCGATGTTCTCACTGGAGGTAGTCGTGTATTTTTTCTTTCTTTCAACACGTCGGCCGTTTCCCACCGAGGCAGGGTGGCCCAAAAGGAAAAATGAAAGTAGTCGTGTAATTATCTTTAGTTATTCTACAAAAAATAAAGTTGCTAAGTTTTTGACATTTGCAAAATATCTTGCCCTTTACTCCCACACAGATCCCAAAATATTTGAAATATTTCCAATACAGTATTCCAAAAGCCAATTGTAAAACAACAATTTTTTTATGATTCCTGTCAATATTATTGCATTTCCTTCAATAATAAATGGTGGGCTTCATGAAATAAGTCAACTTACTTACTGCACTAGTGATCTAGTGCAGTTAGCTTCTCAAAAACTCTGTTTTCTCTTACCCAGGATCAAAGAACACATTATAGGAAGGAGCAGTAATGATTTTATATGCTCAGACTGGTCCTGGACACTTGCCATATTATGGCCTGTTTTATTCATTCTAGAGTACAGTATATATCATGTTTCTATGTTACTTATAGTGTTTATTATGTCATATTAGATCAGTTCTGATAGATAAATAAGCCGTAGAGTTGATATTAGCGTTATATTGAAGTATTTTCTCCTGCTCCTGGGGTGGTTTTTTTGGGGCTGGAATGGATTAATGGCATTTCAATTAATTTCAATGAGGAAAATTGATTTGATATACGTACGAACAAATTGCATTACGAGCTAGGTCACTGAACAAATTAAACTCGTAAATCAAGGTACCACTGTATTTATTGGGTTCTAATTTGTGAAATTTGATTATCCAACATTTTCACTGATGGGTAACTTTACAAATAGATTTAATTATCCACAATTTTCTGAATGAAAATAGAGTTTTATTTTGTATTCATGTAATGTGCAAAATTTTGATACAACTCTCCAAAGAGTTTTCTGATCTTTCCATCATTGTCAGGTGTGGCGCTATCAGCCAACTCTTCCTGTCACCCAAGCCTACATAGTTGTTTATTTGCCACCTCTCCTAACTAAATAATGTTTTCAAAACTATTACTCATGCTTAACCTTAAACTGTCCAAACATAGATCCATGTTTGCTTGTAGCACTCCAAACGTAGATCTCGTTTTACATACTTTCTTATTGAGAATATCAGGTCAGAGTGCTACGCACGCACGTATATCTACTTTTTTTTTACATGCTTTCTTATGGAGAAAATCAAGGTCAGAGCACTGCCCACAAAAACGTAGATCTACGTTTGGACAGTTTAAGGGTTAAATCACTGTATATAGAACCCCTGTATCATCAGTTGGAAGAGAATATTCAGTGTGTTAACCACTTTAGTGTTTGGTCATAGAAATACTGGATGGATTTTGAAATCCTCTTAAGTATGTGATAGAAAGGCCTTTTCCAAGACCAAATCACTCGTTATTTTCACCCAAGTTTTCATTTGGGCACAAATCACAAAAAATTAAGTACAGTGGTACCCGACTTACGATATTTAATCCGTCAGAGAGGGCATATTTTAAGGCGAAACAATCGTTAAACGAATCAATTTTCCCCATAAGAAATAATGGAAATAAATTTAATCCGTCCAAGACTTCCAAAAGTAGTTAAATAAAATATTTTTTAGAACTTTTTGACATTAAATAATACAAAATTTAATAAAGAATACCTAAATACACATGCAAATATTGAACAATAACATGTCACTTACATTTATTGAAGAGTTGTTGATGTGTGGAGGACGGGAGGAGGAGAAGGTGGAGTAGTATGCTAGTGTTTGGAAGGGAATCCTTCCATTAACACTGCAGGTACCAAGTTCTTTTCTGGGGTTACTGGCCTTTTCTTTGAATGCTACACTCCCTGCATGAATGCTACACTCCCTGCATGAATGCTACACTCCCTGCATGAATGCTACACTCCCTGCATGAATGCTACACTCCCTGCATGAATGCTACACTCCCTGCATGAATGCTACACTCCTGCATGAATGCTACACTCCCTGCATGAATGCTACACTCCCTGCATGAATGCTACACTCCCTGCATGAATGCTACACTCCCTGCATGAATGCTACACTCCCTGCATGAATGCTACACTCCCTGCATGCCTACTACACTCCCTGCATCTTTGCTACACTCCCTGCATGCCTACTACACTCCCTGCATCCTCTACACTCCCTGCATCCTTGCTACACTCCCTGCATCCTTGCTACACTCCCTGCATCCTGCTACACTCTCTGCATCTTTGCTACACTCCCTGCATCCTGCTACACTCCCTGCATGCCTGCTACACTCCCTGCATAAATGCTACACTCCCTGCATAAATGCTTCACTCCCTGCACATTCTTTACCACAGGCTTAGCACTAGGATCTTTCCTTGGACCCATGGTAGCTTATTTAGCAGTTGCAAGCACTAAAAACAGTGGAATAATGACAATATACTGGTATGAATGCGTGGGTGTGGGTGGGTGGTCGCTCTCGCTTGTAAACAATAGCACTGACGCTCCCTGGAGTGCGCGCTCAGCTGGGCGCCAAGCGGACACGTCCGGTACGAATGTCGGTAGACGAAGCAAACATCGTAAGTCACAATCAAATTTCTTACGTTATAAATATCGGTTATCGAAAATAACGTAAGATGATAACATCGTAAGTCGGGGTACCACTGTACAATGGACCCCTGGATTTCATACTGCTCCCATCTCGAACAATTATGTAAGTGTATTTTTGTAAGTGCTTTTGTAAGTGTATTTTTGGGGGTCTGAAATGGACTAATCAAATTTACATTCGTCCTTATGGGAACAAATTCGTTTGGTAACGGCAGTTGAACAGCCTTCTGGAAAGAATTATTGACGAAATCCGGGGGTCCACTGTACTATACCCTGGCCGGGGCTATGGAACAACTTACTGGAAAACATGCATACTCTGTGTTGGGTACCTGTAATGAAGTGTATGCAACACAGATTCTCTATTTTGTGTTGAAAAATGCAATGTATAATAAGCATGAAATGTATTTAACATTGTAAAGTGATATATTTGTGTAGAATTTGGGTTAAGAGCATAAGTGTTCACTTAAGATGGATAATGGATATGTACATGTAATGTAATTATTTTTTTCACACTTCGACCATCTGCCACTGAGGCAGGGTAACCCAAAAAAGAAAAACACTTTCACCATCATTCACACATAATCACTGTCTTTGCAGAGGCACCCAGATATGACAGTTTAGATGTCACTCCAAACAGCTAATATCCCAAACCCCTCTTTTAAAGTGCAGGCATTATACTTCCCACCTCCAACTAACTGGTTTCCCTGAATCCCTTCACAAAATATTACCCTGCTCATACTCCCAGAGCTTGTCAGGTCCCAAAAACCATTCGTCTCCATTCACTTCTATGTAACACGCTCACACATGTTTCTGCATATTCAAGCTCAGCAATAATAAAATTAACACTACAACGTAATATTTCAAAACACACAAATTTAGTATAATTTTCCACATATGCTATAACACTTTTCTGGCATAATACTGATATCACTTTGTATCATGGAGACTATTATATTCACTGTATGTAGCACCTGAGTTATAAGACATCTAGGTCATTGAGTAGAGATGACCTGGGAATCCTGGCAGTGAAAGGGCACAAAGTAACTCCTGGTGTATTGACAGGCACAGGGACACCTTGCATATCCATCTTGTCTGATGTCTGTTAGTGTTGCACAAATGCCTGTCACTATCAGATACAAGGAAGTGGATATGTGAAGTCATATGTCTCATAAAATACTGGCATTGGCATTTTCTTTTATTGGGTTTGGAGATTCCACTGCCTGTAATGGTCTGGCCTGAGTTGCTCTAGTTGACATACACAAGTTACTACTTGACCCCTGCACTGTTTCAGGGATTAGTTTTTACTCTAAAGGACTTGCAATTTCATGCTTAGAGCCAGTAGTTGTGGACAGTAAGGTTCAGGACATTATCAAACAGGTTCGTACACCATCTTCTGACCCTTACTAGAGGCTTGTATAGATGGGTCAGTATGTCACTTATGTAAGTGCCACCCGTGTTAAGAGTTGTAAGCTTTGATGACATTGAAGCAGGGGACCTCCACTTCTTAGAAGTGTGATCATCTCTCTGTGGCTTATACTGGATGGTACAGTGCCAGCATCAGTGATGACCTTCTGGTCTTTTCCCTTGTAGGTCAAAACTCCATCACCAAAACAGTAACTGATGGTTCCACTTTTCACCATCGGCTTATTCGTCTCCTTGGTGTTTGTCTGGGTTGGATTACCAATTCAGTTCTTCCTTGCTGTACCCACATATCTGCAGTTGTACTGATGACTGAGGTATGCAGCAATACCAATTCTAGTGAAATAGTCAGCATAAATCTGACTTTTCTGGATATGGCATGGATTTAAATAACCAGAGCAATGACAGGCTTAGAAGTTCCAAATTATCTGCTTTTTAGTGATGACTTCTGCTCCATACACACTAAACATTGTGACCCCTTGTTACATAAGAATGTCATCTATTGCTGGTACTAATTATCTCTACAGTGAGATAATTTTCAGATCGCCCACTCGTCTCAGGACGGACCATCTCTGGTCCCCCACCTAAATGACCACGACCATTAACGGATGACAGTCCGGTTACCTCTCGCTCCTTCCAGAAACGACTGGCACGACACTTAACTTCCCTGCACTCTACGTTTCAAGGTACACAATGGACTAAGTTCTTCACTCTACAACCAACATCTCCCACTGACTATCTTTCAAATCATAGTATCAGCATTGCACTCCTATGCCATGTTGATTGAAATAATTCATTTCATGTTCTTGAGAGTGGTGCATGCATCATCATAGTGAAACTGTAGTTCTTCCTCATACCATTGTTCAATGTGATTTCCTGACTTGTGATGCAGACATTCTGGAGAACCTTGAACACCAAGACCTCCCAATTCTTAAAGTGGACACTTATGTACTACCTGCCTGCGGGTGGAGATGCTTTCTCTGCAATATAGCTCGGTTAACTTTTAACTGCTGTGAACTTCCATCCTCTGTTTGTTACAGGACACCATTTACAAGTATGGGAATTGATTCCTACATCACCAAAAAATATAGAAATTGCTGGCAAAGTACTTTGGACACCCAGCGAAACATTGCAGGTCCATGGCAGAATGCCTGGTCTGTGGTGCTGCTGACCATAAAAATACATCCTGCAGGCAGCCTCCCTCTTACCTTAATTGTAAAAGAGGCTCGTCTGGCATATTCTCACTGTTGCCAAGTTTTCTTAAAAGAACAATAAATCTGCTGTTTCAAAGAGAGAGGGTTTCTCTTACACTATGGTAGTCTCCCATCTCCACCTCTAAGGAAGATGTCACCTCTGTGTCTTTTTCAGCCCTGGGCTTCATGGTGCCTACTTCGTTGACTCCTACTGTCCTGGCATCTTCATCCTCTCACTCCCATGTTTCAATATAGCCTCTCCTCACTTAATAATGGAGTTCCGTTCCTAAGACCATGTTGGTAAACAAATTTGTCGCTAAGTGAGGAGCATACTATAATGGTAGTGGGTTTGTGTAAACTATCTTTGATATTGTTTTAATGTCACCTTTGCACCATTTATAATATTTCTGGTATATTTTTAAATCTTTATACAGTAGTGTACTGTATATTCTAATAAACAGAATGGAGGAAATCAGCTCTAATATACATTATTTAGGCATGCATACTGGTCAGAGAGCCTGTCGTAAGTCTGAGGCGTCTGTAAATGAGTACAGTGGAACCCCGGTTAACGAACACCCGGGAAAACGTGCAATTATGTAAGTATAATATTGTAAGTGCTTGTGGAAGTGTATTTTGGGGGTCTGAAATAGACTAACCTAAATGACATTTTTTCTTAAGGAAGTAAATTCGTTCGGTAATGGCACTTGAGCAGGCTTCTGCAATGAATTTTTCCGTTAGCCGGGTTCCACTGTACGTTGCTAAATGAGGAGAGGCTGTATACATGACCTCCCACAACTACACCATCTCGCATCCCAACTTCTCCAAAGTGGGAAGCATCACCAAAGTTCAAATCTCCTTTAACCCTTCAATGACATATCATTCCCTAACATTTTTCTTTTCCTGTCTCTGAACCTAGTCCTTTACCTCTTATTGTATCTGTCACTGGTGTGGAAGTTTGTCGTCCCCCTCGTACAGTTCCCTCCTCTCCTGTCTCCTCCCAAGTTACCTCTAACCTCTCATCCCCTCTTCTGTGGTAATTCCCATTGTCTCCAATCTTTACTCACTTTCCATCTTCTACCGCTGATGTTGTACTGCCTGTAGCTTCCTTGTCATCTGAAAAGCTTGAAGCCATCTCCAAATATATCGAAGAGATAAAATCAATGAATGATGGACACTGATCCACCTCCCATTACTCCTCCTTCACAACTTTCTACACAACTCCTTCCTTCGCAGCGTTCCAATCCTTTACTTCTTACTAATCTTCCGCTACCTCCACACGTAGACTTTACTAACCCTACTAGTCTGTAGACACCTGTTTCATGTTGCCAGTATACATATTTCTGTTTGCAAATCATGACTTAGGACAGTGGAATATTTGAGGCCTCAGGGGTTATTGAGTTGAGCTTCAGGTGTTGCTCTCCCAGTTTTCCGCTTTGTGTCTGTTTACAAGAACTTAAATTGCACCCACTGTTATCCATCCCATCTCGGGCTATATCTCATTGCTGCATTGTATCCTTTTCCTTTTCCCTATTCCCAGTTCAAAGGAGTGTGTTTGGGTGTCCTGTAGCTCGATCACTAGCGCACTCAGCTCACACTGAGGTCCAGAGATCGAATCTCTGGTACGGCTGGAAAACATTAGGTATGTGTTTCCATAAGACACCTGCTGTCCCTGTTCACCCATCAGCATAAAATGGGTACCTGGGTGTTAGTCACTGGTGTGGGTGCATCCTGGGACAAAACTGTCCTAATTTGCCCGAAATGCTCAGCATAACTAGCTTACTTTCTATGTAGTAGTATGTGTCATTGATGCGTTAAATAGCCTGTATACCTGTATACTGTATTTGTAGAATATAAAGATATTAGTATACCTCGGTTAACGATGTAATCGGATAGCGATAAATTCGGTTAACGATATTTTTGAAGTAAAAAAAATGACTACGGTTAACGATGTTTGCTTCGGTTAATGACACTGCACGACGGCCCGCGTGGCGCCCAGCTGAGCGCGCACTCCAGGGAGCGCCTGTGCTATTGTTTACAAGCGAGAGCGACCACCCACCCACTCCACCCACGCATTCATACCAGTATATTGTCATTATTCCACTGTTTTTAGTACAGTGGACCCCCGAGTTTTGTAAAACTTCTCTCCTGAAGTCTGCTCAAGCGCCATTACCGAACGAATTTACTCGCTTAAGGAAAAATGTCACGTAGGTTAGTCTATTTCAGACCCCAAAAATACTCTCACAAGCACTTACAATATTATACTTACATAACTGTACGATTTCGGGTTTTAGAAACTGGGGTCCACTGTACTTGAACTGCAAATAAGCACATGGGTCCAAAGAAAGCTCCTAGTGGTAAGCCTGTGGCAAAGAGGCTCAGAAATACAATAGAACTGAAGAAGGAGATATAATAGAAAAATATGAAAGTGGAGGCGTATCACTGAGCTGGCCAGGCTGTATGGTAAAGCTCTATTCTACCATCGCACCATTGTGGCCAAGGAAAATACACGTAAAATCAAGGAAGCTGTTGTTGCGAAAGGTTCATTTGTGATCACAAACCGAGATCACAAGTGCTGGAAGATGTGGAAAGTTTGTTATTGGTGTGGATCAACGAGAACAGTTAGCAGCAGATATTGTTTCGGAGGCAATAATATGTGAAAAAGCAAGGCAGTTGCATGATGATCTCGTTAAGAAAATGCCTGCAACGAGTGCTGAAGTGAGCGAATTTAAAGCCAGCAGAGGCTGGTTTCAAAATTTAAGAATCAAGTGTTGTGAGGCATGGTGAGGCAGCCAGTTCTGTTCTGACAAAAGTGCGGTGAAAATATGTGCCTGAATTCCAGGAGTACATAGAGGCTGAACAATTCCTCCCCAACAAGTGTTTAATTGTGATGAAACAGGCCTGTTTTGGAAGAAAATGCCCAACAGGACCTTCATTACTAGAGGAAAAGGGCCAGGACATGTTGAAAAAGCTAACTTGATGTTTTTTCTAATGCAGGGTGATTTTGAAGTGAAGCCCTTTTCTGGGGATTTTGAAAAACCCTGTTTGGCAGATGCGGTATCACCAAGTCTAACTTTGTGTGTGATGTGAAGTCTAACAAAAAGGTATGGGTCACAAAGGACATTTTCTTAGTGGTTCAAGGCGTTTTCCCAGGTAAGAAAATTCCAGGAAAATAATTTGACACTTACGTCCTTATAATGGAAATGCCTTGTCATCCTCCAAACTTGGTGAAAAATTTTGGAGGAGAAATTATCAAAGGAAGTTTTGCCCCAAACCTCCTCTCCTCCAGCCCATGGACCAGCAGGTCATTTAAACTTTTAAAACTCTACACCAAAGCAATGTTTCAAAAGTGCTTGATGTGACCACAGACATGAATATAACCCTAAGAGACTTTTGGAAACCATTTTATCCCCATTGTGAAACCTTTTTAGGTAAGGCTTGGGAGGAGGACTACCGGACTTTGAACTCGCCTGGGAAAATTTTCCAGATGTGTCCTAGAGAGGGATTGAAGGGGGGTGGTTTTGAACCCTGACATGAGCCTGAGCCTTTTAAAGTTGGGGAACTGGGCAAGCCCCCGGGGTTGGAGGTGAGTGGGAGGATGTGGAAAGTTGGTGGAGGAACAAGGAAGAGCTAAAACCCCTGAAGATCTGCAAAAGCTTCAACAGAATGAAAAAAGGACCAAGGTCAGGACAATGGTTCAGAGGAGGAGGAGGTGGGGAAACCAGATGGAAATGCCTTCTTCAGGATTAGGGAGATTTGCCAAAGGACTGATTGCAAGGCTTTATGGATAAATCACCCCAACCATGCTGTTGCAGGCCATGTGGCAACCTGTACAATGACACAGTGGTGTTTATTTCAGGGAGTTTAAAGACAAATTCCTGGACAGATATTTTTGGGGGAGGCCATCTCAAGCGGTCCAGGACATTAAAAGAAAAAAAGAAGTAACCCCAGAAAAGAATTGGTACCTGAGTGTTAATGGAAGGATTCCCCTTCCAAACACTAGATACTTTCACCCTTTCCTCCTCCACACATCAACAACTCTTCAATAAATGTGGGCATGTTATTGTACATATTTACATGTTATTTATTTAATGTTCATTAAATTTTGTATTATTTAATGTAAAAAGTTCAAAAATATTTTATTTTTACTTTTGGGAAATCTTGGACGGATTTTTTTTTTCCAATTTTGGGGAAAGATTCGGTTAACGAGATTTGGGTTTAAAAATATTCTCTCGGATTAATATCGTTAACCGAGGATGACTGTAATTATATTATGGAACTTTTAATAAATACTTCCTGTATGCACCAGTATACCACGCTTTTAGATCTTTGTTCATACTTTGCTGCAGCCTGTTTACTTGAACAATGGT
>WNWK01003085.1:0-101371 GCA_009830355.1 Cherax destructor | reverse complement strand
TGAAATTTTTTCTGGCATTACTGAGGACAGTACTGGTTTGTTGCTTAGTAAAGGCAGTTATTTTCAGTTAAATGTTGATTGGGATTTAGATTATATATAATTAGTTCAGGGTCGATGTCAGCATTCAGCATTTAGGTTAACTGATAAATATTTAAATGATAATGAATTGCGGAAGGGTGATAAGAGGTAATATTAATATGTGTAATAAAGGGGTGATTGAACAATAATGGAGTAAATACATATTGTTCAAGTAAATTGTAAAAACAATGAACAATGGAAATAAGTCACTCTGACTTTTTGGGTTATTCTAGGTTTTCTACACATATGCTGCTATGTATGATAATCTATGTAACTGTATTTGTGTATACATGAATAAATTTACTTACTAAAGTAGTAATGAAATATAAGGTTGCTGCTTACCATAACTTCCAAGTTATTTTCGCATTCTGTAGGGCCAAGGACTGCTTCTGTCTACAATGAAGTGCATCTGCCACTTTTCTGACCACGACATGAGCTTGTCTATATTCCCCTGAAGTTCAGTGGCCTCTTCCCCCGAATCAACTATCCTGCCTATTTTTGTGTCGTCGGTGAATTTGTTCATATTACTTGTTATTCCCTCGTCAAGGTTATTAATGTATATTATGAACAACAATGGGCCTAAACCTGATCTTTGGGGAACACCACTGGTGACTATCCCACTCAGATTTTCTATATAGTAGTATGTCATATATGTCAGCTAGGCCTGTATGCATCGTACATGTACTTGTAAAAATAAAGATTAATATTATTATTATTATTAAGATAAGATTTTCTTCGTCAGTGCGTCATCGAGGACTGTCTGTCTGATTTGTATTGGGGTCCTCAATCTTGTTCCCAGGATGCGACCCACACCAGTCGACTAACACCCAGGTACCTATTTGCTGCTAGGTGAACATGACAACAGGTGTAAGGAAACACGTCGAAATGTTTCCACCCCGCGGGAATCGAACCCGGCCCTATGTGTGAAGCGAGAGCTTTAGCCACCCCGTTCACTTAGAAGTAAGAAGGTACCTGGGTGTAAGTTGACTGGGTAAGTAAGTTTATTCAGGTATAATAAATACAGTTACATAGATTATCATACATAGCAGCATATGTGTAGAAAACCTAGGAAAACCCCAAAAAAAGTCAGACAGAGTGACTTATTTCCATTGTGGGGTATTCTGGGGGACAAGACTGAAGGACCACAATGGAAATAAGACAGTCCTCGATAACGCACTCACTTTCTTAGGTTATCATGGGTTAACCCTTTGGGTTAAAAATCCGAACAAAATCTTATCAACTGCCAACACCATCACCGCCGCCGTCGCCGTCACCGCCCGCCGCCGGACCACCGCCGCCGCCGCCGCGCCAGCCATCTTTCAACGCCACTGTTCACTGGTACTAAATTTCTCCAGAAAGAGTTGATCACTCTCGGTAAGTATTCCGTCTCTTGCTACTAAAACCTTACTGGGACTAAGTTAGTGTGAGGCACGAGTAATTAACACACATATTCAGTGTATATACATGATGTGTGAAGGTATTTATCTGAGTGTTGAACACATCAGCTGATAATGTTGCATCATCCTGGCCTTCAACAACAGTAGGCCTTTAGACCTATGGTGGTGTAAGTTAGTCAGAAAACTACAGCAGGTCGAGGAACATCCAAAATACATCAGCTAAGTAAGATACAACAGTAATGAACTGTTTTAAGAAATTAATACAGTCATCAGGACAATTTTCCCTCCCGGGTCTTCCCATCCTTCCCGGCTTAACAAAACAAAGTTAGTTAGTTTTTAACTTTTTACCAGAACTAAGCTAGCAGTCTAACTCCACCAACCAAAGCCAACCTCAGTGGAGCTCGTGGCTTAAGTGGTAGTGCCTTCGCCTCACTTCTGAAGGACCAGGGTTTGATTCCGGCATAAGTAAACAGGTTGGCTAGGTTTCCTTACTCCTGTTCCCCTCAAGGGAGGTTCCTTGATGCTGGTGAGGGGCTCTTGATCCAGGAATTGGATATGCCCTAATTCCCTGAATGCCTTCCATCCCCCACAGGCACTGTATACTCCCTATTATAATAATAATAATATATTTACTACAAGTACATGTACAAGGTATACAGGCCTAGCTGACATCAATCACATACTACTATATAGAAAGCCCCTTGTTATGAGAGCATTTCGGGCAAATTAGGTCAGTTTTGTCCCAGGATGCGACCCACACCAGTTAACTAACACCCAGATACCCATTTTACTGATGGGGAACATAAACAACCAGTGTAAGGAAACACTCAAATGTTTCTACCCTCGCTAGAAATCAAACCCAGACTCTCGCTGTGTCATATGAGTTTAGCACTCCCAGTAATAATAATAATAATAATCCTTACTCCTGTTGCCCCTTGATGAGTCGGTGATAAAATTTGTTTGGATTTTTAACCGGAGGGTTAGGCACCCAGAATACCCAAGAGTCAGTACATCATCACAGACTGTCTGTTTTATTTCCATTGTCCTTCAATATTGTCCCCCAGGATGCGACCCACACTAGTCGACTAACACCCAGGTACCTACTTACTGCTAGACAGATTGGCTTTCTTGGGTTAAGTGGAAATATACCAGACTGATTGACTTGGGTTATTCTGGGCTACTAATACCCAGGTTACTAATCCATATAAAATTTTCAGCTGAACCTAGTCCAACCCAGCAATCTAACAACCTAACCTAAACGAACCTAATAACCCAACCTAACCTATGAAGTTAAATTAGCTTCTAAGCTTAACCTTGGTAGCCATGGGACACTGTGATGTCCCTTATCTTGGTTGGCAACCTCTTGCCTCACACTGAGTGTCTGTGGTTCAATCTCTAACACGAGAGGAAATGCTAGGCGTGTTTCCCTACACCTGCAGTCCCTGTTCACCTATCAGTAAGTAGGTACTTGGGTGTTAGTTGACTGGTGTGGTTTACATCCTATAGGACAAGATTGAAGGTCCTCATTGAAAATAAGACACAGTCCTTGATGAGGCTCTGACTTTCTTGGGGTATCCTGGGTGGCTAACCCTCTGGGTTAAAAATCTGAACAAATCTTGTCTTACTCTATCCTAGGAGCCTAACCTTACCTTAACCAGCATAGTAACTTAGCTTAGGCTCTCAGCCTAGCCTAGCTTTAGTTATCAGTAACTACATGGAACTCAAATACAAACTATGTAAATCATGACATAAATAAGTGTTTCTTGTTCAAATTTTTATTTTGGGAGATAAAAATTGGCTGTTAGGTTATGTTAGGATAGGTTAGGTATCGTTTGGTTGAGGTTAGGTTTCATTGTTACATTTGGATAGGTTATGCAGCAACCTGTAAATGAATCTTTTTTCCTATTGGGTCAGGTGCAAGAAATGCCTTGGCGTGTTGCATATATTAATTTTCATTATAGCTCCCAAAATAATTTGCACAAGAAATGAATCATTACTTCATTAAGTAGTACATAGGTTGAATGTATTGACAGTGTAAAATAATGAAAGTTTCAGCAAATATTTGTCAGTGACTATTACCTTAAACTTAACTAGCATAGTAACCTAAGTTAGCATCGTAATCTAATATAGCCTGGAGGTGAGAAGTACAGTGCCTGCCCTCTGAAGAAGGGGTGTTGATATGTTGCAGTTTTTTAACTGTAGTGTAGGTGCACCTCTGGCAACACAGTGATGGAGTGAATGATGAAAGTGGTTCTTATTTTTCGGGTCGCCTTTCCTTGGTAGGAAATGGGTGATGTGTTAATAAAAAAAATTGGTTGAGTTACAGTACTTAGCTAATAATTTGCTTAACTGTATTCCATTCTTTCTAGGGGTGAGTGAACTGTTTGATGGCCTGAATAATTTATTGCATTTCGTCAGTAATTGTTTACAAATTAATGCATTGAAGGATATTCAATGTCACAGAGGCACAATGATCCAAGGGACAAAAAGAAAAGATATATGTGGAGAACAAGCATTATTTTGACAGCATTTTGTGTGTAGAGTTCTGTCAGGTCAGTGACTTAATTAAGCTTTGCTCACAGCAAAACACTGTCCCAATAAAAGCTTGCCCTGCACCCGTCATTTCTTCATTAATGTTAGCAGTACACCTTTGAATCCTGTCTAAATTAAGGAACAGAGGTGTCGACATAGTTCTGCTGATGTTTACATTTAGTTCTACATCAGCTGATGGTGTAATTCCGTTACACGGCTTGATAAAGCTCCTGGAGAGCAAAATGTTGCCACAATAAAATGTCACATTACATAGTTGCATTTGTGTCCTTTTACTTAACATATTGTCAGTAATTCCACCAATATTAATACAATAAGAATTCAAAATGGAAAGAAAGTGTACTACAAGAGAGGCCTGAGGATGTGATTAATGAACAGAGAAAAAGTTGTTTTAGTGGCAGGAATGTCTACATTTTTATTATAGACTGTTTTTAAAGTGGCATTTTTAATTTTATATAAAATTAGCCAAATTACTGACTTCTGTGTACTTTATTGAGTTGTTTTGACAGTTGAATAGGCAGTTTCTTGTGCACAGTCAATAGAATGGAAGGCATACTTGTAATATAGTTAAGAATTT
This sequence comes from Cherax destructor, assembly GCA_009830355.1. NCBI lineage: Eukaryota > Metazoa > Arthropoda > Malacostraca > Decapoda > Parastacidae > Cherax > Cherax destructor. The sequence goes on along the minus strand of WNWK01003085.1, from coordinate 96,769 downwards.
GGTCAAATGAAACAGTGGAATTGGCTTAAAATAGGACTCAGTGGGCAAAATTGCAGATACCGCTAACTTTGTGCTTGTATGATTCCGTAAGTTTTCCATCCAATTTCGTAATTTTGATGTCATTACCTTCAGAAAATATTCTCAACCATTTCAGATTTTTTTCCTAAATAACACTACGAGGAATATTAATTTTGGAGTCTGGACAGTGAAAGGGTCAAGTCTCTCTCTCTCATTCTTTTGGGAGCTACAAAGAATTTTGTGTAATTTCTTGTACAGTAGTATGTATTTTTTGTTTTAGCTCTTTGAGATTACTCCCATGCTCTAATGCATTTCAAAATAATTTTGTTTCCAGTCATGGCTACTCACTTTGCTCCAGCTTTCCGCACACCATTTACTGATATTGGTGGGCGTGTCCTCACTCACCAGTCCACCAAAAAGTGTGCAGACTTTGAGATGCGTGCTATGGAGTGTTTAGAAGCATATGGTGTTCAACGTGGAAAAACTGTTTGTATAGACTACCTGGACGATCTTCGGGAGTGCGCATTTGAAACTAGACAGGTCAGTGTCCTAGTACAGAAACAGCTCTGCGACTTCCTATTTATAGTTGTGGGAGCAGAACTAATCTAGTGATGTCTCATCTTCACTGCTTTATTGTATATTTCTTTATGCAGTGGTACCTTGACTAACAATTGCCCCAACTTACGAGTTTTCTGAGTTACGAGCCATCGCTCGGTCGATTTTTTGCTTTGAGTTGTGAGCCAAAATCGAGTTACGAGCGAAAAAAAATATTTACTGAAAACAAAATTACTGAAAATAACATTTGGCAAGAACCCGGCCTAAATGGCACAACAAAAGGTGGTTTTGGACTTGGTACTACAGTACTTATAAAACAATGCTAGTGCGATGTTCTCACTGGAGGTAGTCGTGTATTTTTCTTTCTTTCAACACGTCGGCCGTTTCCCACCGAGGCAGGGTGGCCCAAAAGGAAAAATGAAAGTAGTCGGTAATTATCTTTAGTTATTCTACAAAAAATAAAGTTGCTAAGTTTTTGACATTTGCAAAATATCTTGCCCTTTACTCCCACACAGATCCCAAAATATTTGAAATATTTCCAATACAGTATTCCAAAAGCCAATTGTAAAACAACAATTTTTTTATGATTCCTGTCAATATTATTGCATTTCCTTCAATAATAAATGGTGGGCTTCATGAAATAAGTCAATCTTACTTACTGCACTAGTGATCTAGTGCAGTTAGCTTCTCAAAACTCTGTTTTCTCTTACCCAGGATCAAAGAACACATTATAGGAAGGAGCAGTAATGATTTTATATGCTCAGACTGGTCCTGGACACTTGCCATATTATGGCCTGTTTTATTCATTCTAGAGTACAGTATATATCATGTTTCTATGTTACTTATAGTGTTTATTATGTCATATTAGATCAGTTCTGATAGATAAATAAGCCGTAGAGTTGATATTAGCGTTATATTGAAGTATTTTCTCCTGCTCCTGGGGTGGTTTTTTTGGGGCTGGAATGGATTAATGGCATTTCAATTAATTTCAATGAGGAAAATTGATTTGATATACGTACGAACAAATTGCATTACGAGCTAGGTCACTGAACAAATTAAACTCGTAAATCAAGGTACCACTGTATTTATTGGGTTCTAATTTGTGAAATTTGATTATCCAACATTTTCACTGATGGGTAACTTTACAAATAGATTTAATTATCCACAATTTTCTGAATGAAAATAGAGTTTTATTTTGTATTCATGTAATGTGCAAAATTTTGATACAACTCTCCAAAGAGTTTTCTGATCTTTCCATCATTGTCAGGTGTGGCAGCTATCAGCCAACTCTTCCTGTCACCCAAGCCTACATAGTTGTTTATTTGCCACCTCTCCTAACTTAAATAATGTTTTTCAAAACTATTACTCATGCTTAAATCACTGTATATAGAACCCCTGTATCATCAGTTGGAAGAGAATATTCAGTGTGTTAACCACTTTAGTGTTTGGTCATAGAAATACTGGATGGATTTTGAAATCCTCTTAAGTATGTGATAGAAAGGCCTTTTCCAAGACCAAATCACTCGTTATTTTCACCCAAGTTTTTTCATTTGGGCACAAATCACAAAAAAATTAAGTACAGTGGTACCCCGACTTACGATATTAATCCGTCAGAGAGGGCATATTTTAAGGCGAAACAATCGTTAAACGAATCAATTTTCCCCATAAGAAATAATGGAAATAAATTTAATCCGTCCAAGACTTCCAAAAGTAGTTAAATAAAATATTTTTTAGAACTTTTTGACATTAAATAATACAAAATTTAATAAAGAATACCTAAATACACATGCAAATATTGAACAATAACATGTCACTTACATTTATTGAAGAGTTGTTGATGTGTGGAGGACGGGAGGAGGGGAGAAGGTGGAGTAGTATGCTAGTGTTTGAAGGGGAATCCCCTTCCATTAACACTGCAGGTACCAAGTTCTTTTCTGGGGTTACTGGCCTTTTCTTTGAATGCTACACTCCCTGCATGAATGCTACACTCCCTGCATGAATGCTACACTCCCTGCATGAATGCTACACTCCCTGCATGAATGCTACACTCCCTGCATGAATGCTACACTCCCTGCATGAATGCTACACTCCCTGCATGAATGCTACACTCCCTGCATGAATGCTACACTCCCTGCATGAATGCTACACTCCCTGCATGAATGCTACACTCCTGCATGAATGCTACACTCCCTGCATGAATGCTACACTCCCTGCATGCCTACTACACTCCCTGCATCTTTGCTACACTCCCTGCATGAATGCTACACTCCCTGCATGCCTACTACACTCCCTGCATCCTTGCTACACTCCCTGCATCCTTGCTACACTCCCTGCATCCTTGCTACACTCCCTGCATCTTTGCTACACTCCTGCATCCCTGCTACACTCCCTGCATGCCTGCTACACTCCCTGCATAAATGCTACACTCCCTGCATAAATGCTTCACTCCCTGCACATTCTTTACCACAGGCTTAGCACTAGGATCTTTCCTTGGACCCATGGTAGCTTATTTAGCAGTTGCAAGCACTAAAACAGTGGAATAATGACAATATACTGGTATGAATGCGTGGGTGTGGGTGGGTGGTCGCTCTCGCTTGTAAACAATAGCACTGACGCTCCCTGGAGTGCGCGCTCAGCTGGGCGCCAAGCGGACACGTCCGGTACGAATGTCGGTAGACGAAGCAAACATCGTAAGTCACAATCAAATTTCTTACGTTATAAATATCGGTTATCGAAAATAACGTAAGATGATAACATCGTAAGTCGGGGTACCACTGTACAATGGACCCCTGGATTTCATACTGCTCCCATCTCGAACAATTATGTAAGTGTATTTTTGTAAGTGCTTTTGTAAGTGTATTTTTGGGGGTCTGAAATGGACTAATCAAATTTACATTCGTCCTATGGGAACAAATTCGTTGGTAACGGCAGTTGAACAGCCTTCTGGAAAGAATTATTGACGAAACCGGGGTCCACTGTACTATACCCTGGCCGGGGCTATGGAACAACTTACTGGAAAACATGCATACTCTGTGTTGGTACCTGTAATGAAGCGTATGCAACACAGATTCTCTATTTTGTGTTGAAAATGCAATGTATAATAAGCATGAAATGTATTTAACATTGTAAAGTGATATATTTGTGTAGAATTTGGGTTAAGAGCATAAGTGTTCACTTAAGATGGATAATGGATATGTACATGTAATGTAATTATTTTTTTCACACTTCGACCATCTGCCACTGAGGCAGGGTAACCCAAAAAGAAAACACTTTCACCATCATTCACACATAATCACTGTCTTTGCAGAGGCACCCAGATATGACAGTTTAGATGTCACTCCAAACAGCTAATATCCCAAACCCCTCTTAAAGTGCAGGCATTATACTTCCCACCTCCAACTAACTGTCCAATCCCTTCACAAAATATTACCCTGCTCATACTCCCAGAGCTTGTCAGGTCCCAAAACCATTCGTCTCCATTCACTTCTATGTAACACGCTCACACATGTTTCTGCATATTCAAGCTCAGCAATAATAAAATTAACACTACAACGTAATATTTCAAAACACACAAATTTAGTATAATTTTCCACATATGCTATAACACTTTTCTGGCATAATACTGATATCACTTTGTATCATGGAGACTATTATATTCACTGTATGTAGCACCTGAGTTATAAGACATCTAGGTCATTGAGTAGAGATGACCTGGGAATCCTGGCAGTGAAAGGGCACAAAGTAACTCCTGGTGTATTGACAGGCACAGGGACACCTTGCATATCCATCTTGTCTGATGTCTGTTAGTGTTGCACAAATGCCTGTCACTATCAGATACAAGGAAGTGGATATGTGAAGTCATATGTCTCATAAAATACTGGCATTGGCATTTTCTTTTTTTGGGTTTGGAGATTCCACTGCCTGTAATGGTCTGGCCTGAGTTGCTCTAGTTGACATACACAAGTTACTACTTGACCCCTGCACTGTTTCAGGGATTAGTTTTTACTCTAAAGGACTTGCAATTTCATGCTTAGAGCCAGTAGTTGTGGACAGTAAGGTTCAGGACATTATCAAACAGGTTCGTACACCATCTTCTGACCCTTACTAGAGGCTTGTATAGATGGGTCAGTATGTCACTTATGTAAGTGCCACCCGTGTTAAGAGTTGTAAGCTTTGATGACATTGAAGCAGGGGACCTCCACTTCTTAGAAGTGTGATCATCTCTCTGTGGCTTATACTGGATGGTACAGTGCCAGCATCAGTGATGACCTTCTGGTCTTTTCCCTTGTAGGTCAAAACTCCATCACCAAAACAGTAACTGATGGTTCCACTTTTCACCATCGGCTTATTCGTCTCCTTGGTGTTTGTCTGGGTTGGATTACCAATTCAGTTCTTCCTTGCTGTACCCACATATCTGCAGTTGTACTGATGACTGAGGTATGCAGCAATACCAATTCTAGTGAAATAGTCAGCATAAATCTGACTTTTCTGGATATGGCATGGATTTAAATAACCAGAGCAATGACAGGCTTAGAAGTTCCAAATTATCTGCTTTTTAGTGATGACTTCTGCTCCATACACACTAAACATTGTGACCCCTTGTTACATAAGAATGTCATCTATTGCTGGTACTAATTATCTCTACAGTGAGATAATTTTCAGATCGCCCACTCGTCTCAGGACGGACCATCTCTGGTCCCCCACCTAAATGACCACGACCATTAACGGATGACAGTCCCGGTTACCTCTCGCTCCTTCCAGAAACGACTGGCACGACACTTAACTTCCCCTGCACTCTACGTTTCAAGGTACACAATGGACTAAGTTCTTCACTCTACAACCAACATCTCCCACTGACTATCTTTCAAATCATAGTATCAGCATTGCACTCCTATGCCATGTTGATTGAAATAATTCATTTCATGTTCTTGAGAGTGGTGCATGCATCATCATAGTGAAACTGTAGTTCTTCCTCATACCATTGTTCAATGTGATTTCCTGACTTGTGATGCAGACATTCTGGAGAACCTTGAACACCAAGACCTCCCAATTCTTAAAGTGGACACTTATGTACTACCTGCCTGCGGGTGGAGATGCTTTCTCTGCAATATAGCTCGGTTAACTTTTAACTGCTGTGAACTTCCATCCTCTGTTTGTTACAGGACACCATTTACAAGTATGGGAATTGATTCCTACATCACCAAAAAATATAGAAATTGCTGGCAAAGTACTTTGGACACCCAGCGAAACATTGCAGGTCCATGGCAGAATGCCTGGTCTGTGGTGCTGCTGACCATAAAAATACATCCTGCAGGCAGCCTCCCTCTTACCTTAATTGTAAAAGAGGCTCGTCTGGCATATTCTCACTGTTGCCAAGTTTTCTTAAAAGAACAATAAATCTGCTGTTTCAAAGAGAGAGAGGGTTTCTCTTACACTATGGTAGTCTCCCATCTCCACCTCTAAGGAAGATGTCACCTCTGTGTCTTTTGCAGCCCTGGGCTTCATGGTGCCTACTTCGTTGACTCCTACTGTCCTGGCATCTTCATCCTCTCACTCCCATGTTTCAATATAGCCTCTCCTCACTTAATAATGGAGTTCCGTTCCTAAGACCATGTTGGTAAACAAATTTGTCGCTAAGTGAGGAGCATACTATAATGGTAGTGGGTTTGTGTAAACTATCTTTGATATTGTTTTAATGTCACCTTTGCACCATTTATAATATTTCTGGTATATTTTTAAATCTTTATACAGTAGTGTACTGTATATTCTAATAAACAGAATGGAGGAAATCAGCTCTAATATACATTATTTAGGCATGCATACTGGTCAGAGAGCCTGTCGTAAGTCTGAGGCGTCTGTAAATGAGTACAGTGGAACCCCGGTTAACGAACACCCCGGAAATCGTGCAATTATGTAAGTATAATATTGTAAGTGCTTGTGGAAGTGTATTTTTGGGGGTCTGAAATAGACTAACCTAAATGACATTTTTTCTTAAGGAAGTAAATTCGTTCGGTAATGGCACTTGAGCAGGCTTCTGCAATGAATTTTTTCCGTTAGCCGGGGTTCCACTGTACGTTGCTAAATGAGGAGAGGCTGTATACATGACCTCCCACAACTACACCATCTCGCATCCCAACTTCTCCAAAGTGGGAAGCATCACCAAAGTTCAAATCTCCTTTAACCCTTCAATGACATATCATTCCCTAACATTTTTCTTTTCCTGTCTCTGAACCTAGTCCTTTACCTCTTATTGTATCTGTCACTGGTGTGGAAGTTTGTCGTCCCCCTCGTACAGTTCCCTCCTCTCCTGTCTCCTCCCAAGTTACCTCTAACCTCTCATCCCCCTCTTCTGTGGTAATTCCCATTGTCTCCAATCTTTACTCACTTTCCATCTTCTACCGCTGATGTTGTACTGCCTGTAGCTTCCTTGTCATCTGAAAAGCTTGAAGCCATCTCCAAATATATCGAAGAGATAAAATCAATGAATGATGGACACTGATCCACCTCCCATTACTCCTCCTTCACAACTTTCTACACAACTCCTTCCTTCGCAGCGTTCCAATCCTTTACTTCTTACTAATCTTCCGCTACCTCCACACGTAGACTTTACTAACCCTACTAGTCTGTAGACACCTGTTTCATGTTGCCAGTATACATATTTCTGTTTGCAAATCATGACTTACGGACAGTGGAATATTTGAGGCCTCAGGGGTTATTGAGTTGAGCTTCAGGTGTTGCTCTCCCAGTTTTCCCGTTTGTGTCTGTTTACAAGAACTTAAATTGCACTCCACTGTTATCCATCCCATCTCGGGCTATATCTCATTGCTGCATTGTATCCTTTTCCTTTTCCCTATTCCCAGTTCAAAGGAGTGTGTTTAGGGTGTCCTGTAGCTCGATCACTAGCGCACTCAGCTCACACACTGAGGTCCAGAGATCGAATCTCTGGTACGGCTGGAAAACATTAGGTATGTGTTTCCATAAGACACCTGCTGTCCCTGTTCACCCATCAGTATAAAATGGGTACCTGGGTGTTAGTCGACTGGTGTGGGTCGCATCCTGGGACAAAACTGTCCTAATTTGCCCGAAATGCTCAGCATAACTAGCGACTTTCTATGTAGTAGTATGTATGTCATTGATGTCAGCTAGGCCTGTATACCTTGTACATGTATTTGTAGAAATAAAGATATTAGTCATACCTCGGTTAACGATGTAATCGGATAGCGATAAATTCGGTTAACGATATTTTTGAAGTAAAAAAAATGACTACGGTTAACGATGTTTGCTTCGGTTAATGACATTCGTACCGGACGCGTCCGCGTGGCGCCCAGCTGAGCGCGCACTCCAGGGAGCGTCTGTGCTATTGTTTACAAGCGAGAGCGACCACCCACCCACTCCACCCACGCATTCATACCAGTATATTGTCATTATTCCACTGTTTTTAGTACAGTGGACCCCCGAGTTTTGTAAAAACTTCTCTCCTGAAGTCTGCTCAAGCGCCATTACCGAACGAATTTACTCGCTTAAGGAAAAATGTCACGTAGGTTAGTCTATTTCAGACCCCCAAAAATACACTTCCACAAGCACTTACAATATTATACTTACATAACTGTACGATTTCCGGGGTTTACGAAACTCGGGGGTCCACTGTACTTGCAACTGCTAAATAAGCTACCATGGGTCCAAAGAAAGCTCCTAGTGGTAAGCCTGTGGCAAAGAGGCTCAGAAATACAATAGAACTGAAGAAGGAGATATAATAGAAAAATATGAAAGTGGAGTGCGTATCACTGAGCTGGCCAGGCTGTATGGTAAAGCCTATTCTACCATCGCTACCATTGTGGCCAAGGAAAATACACGTAAAATCAAGGAAGCTGTTGTTGCGAAAGGTTCATTTGTGATCACAAAACCGAGATCACAAGTGCTGGAAGATGTGGAAAGTTTGTTGTTGGTGTGGATCAACGAGAAACAGTTAGCAGCAGATATTGTTTCGGAGGCAATAATATGTGAAAAAGCAAGGCAGTTGCATGATGATCTCGTTAAGAAAATGCCTGCAACGAGTGCTGAAGTGAGCGAATTTAAAGCCAGCAGAGGCTGGTTTCAAAAATTTAAGAATCGAAGTGTTGTGAGGCATGGTGAGGCAGCCAGTTCTGTTCTGACAAAAGTGCGGCTGAAAAATATGTGCCTGAATTCCAGGAGTACATAGAGGCTGAACAATTCCTCCCCCAACAAGTGTTTAATTGTGATGAAACAGGCCTGTTTTGGAAGAAAATGCCCAACAGGACCTTCATTACTCAAGAGGAAAAGGCACAGCCAGGACATAAGCCTATGAAAGACAGGCTAACTTTGATGCTTTTTGCTAATGCCAGTGGTGATTTGCAAAGTGAAGCCTTTACTGGTGTATTTTTTGAAAATCCCCAAGTGTTTGGCAGATGCGGTATCACCAAGTCTAACTTGTGTGTGATGTGGAAGTCTAACAAAAAGGTATGGGTCACAAAGGACATTTTCTTAGTGGTTCAATGGCGTGTTTGGCCCCAGTGTGAAGAAATATCTCCAGGAAAATAATTTGACACTTACGTGCCTCCTTATAATGGACAATGCTCCTTGTCATCCTCCAAACTTGGTAGAGAAAATTTTGGAGGAGTTTAAATTCATCAAAGTGAAGTTCTTGCCCCCTAATACCACTCCTCTCCTCCAGCCCATGGACCAGCAGGTCATTTCAAACTTTAAAAAACTCTACACCAAAGCAATGTTTCAAAAGTGCTTTGATGTGACCACAGACATGAATATAACCCTAAGAGACTTTTGGAAAAACCATTTCCATATCCTGCATTGTGTAAACCTTATAGGTAAGGCTTGGGAGGGAGTGACTACCAGGACTTTGAACTCTGCCTGGAGAAAATTGTGGCCAGACTGTGTCCTAGAGAGGGATTTTGAAGGTTTTGGGGATGAGCCTCAGAACCCTGAGCATGAGCCTGAGCCTGTTGTGGAAGAAATTGGGGAACTGGGCAAGTCTATGGGGTTGGAGGTGAGTGGTGAGGATGTGGAACAGTTGGTGGAGGAGCACAAGGAAGAGCTAACCACTGAAGATCTGCAAGAGCTTCAACAGCAACTGCAACAAGAGACCACAGGTCAGGACAATGGTTCAGAGGAGGAGGAGGTGGAACCGAGATGGAAGAAGGTGCCTTCTTCAAGGATTAGGGAGATCTGTGCCAAATGGACTGATGTGCAAGGCTTTATGGATGAATATCACCCTAACCATGCTGTTGCAGGCCATGCTGGCAACCTGTACAATGACACAGTGGTGTGTCATTTCAGGGATGTGTTAAAGACACAGAGCTCCCTGGACAGATTTATTGTTAGAGAGAGGTCCAGTGACTCTCAAGCTGGTCCTAGTGACATTAAAAGAAAAAGAGAAGTAACCCCAGAAAAGAACTTGGTACCTGCAGTGTTAATGGAAGGGGATTCCCCTTCCAAACACTAGCATACTACTACACCTTCTCCCCTCCTCCACACATCAACAACTCTTCAATAAATGTAAGTGACATGTTATTGTACTATATTTACATGTGTATTTATTTAATGTTCATTAAATTTTGTATTATTTAATGTCAAAAAGTTCTAAAAAATATTTTATTTTACTACTTTTGGAAGTCTTGGACGGATTTATTTTATTTCCATTATTTCCTATGGGGAAAATTGATTCGGTTAACGATTGATTTGGTTAAAGATATGCCCTCTCTGACGGATTAATATCGTTAACCGAGGTATGACTGTATTATTATATTATGGAACTTTTAATGAAAGTGCACTTCCTGTATGCACCAGTATACCACGCTCTCAGATCTTTGTTCATACTTTGCTGCAGCCTGTATCTACTTGAACAAGTGGTATACAGTCTGCTCTTTTTATCTTTCTCCTCCTTGACCATTATCTATTTTGATGTTGAATTTCTGAGTTTCTTCCCTACCTCCACCTCTCCTCTTATTACGTGATTTTAATGCTCATCATTTCCTTTGGGGGGAAAGGGGGGGGATGAATCTCACTGTGACTCTGTGGCGATCAGTTGGAGGCTCTTCTCTTCCCCTCCATGTTTTAAATATGGGAACTCCCACCCATTTTGACCCTCGCACACTCAAACTCTTGCATGGATGTCTCAATTTGCTCCTCTTCAACTGCACTTGACTTTACATGGTCTGTACTCCTAGATTTAAATGGCAGGGATCATTTTCCTATCCTCCTTACTTCCCATTCATATTCTCGCCCTCCTCATAGCCCACGTTGGCAGTTTGAACAGGCGAATTGGACATTTTACATGCGTCAAACCGTTTTTAGTAAGGAACCTTCTTCTCTGTCCTCCCCTAATTAGCTATTACAACTCTTTTTAACCACAACTTCATATACAGTTCCTCAAACTTCAAGAAACGCATACCTTGGTGCTTATGCAGTGCGATTGAAACGTGTTGTGTGGGGCCGATATTGTTACAATAGGACTACAGAATGGCTCCTAGATTTTTAATCCTTTCAGGGTCGGTACTGTACATGTACGGCTTAACAGCCAGTGTCGGTCCCTAACTAATACGCAAAAATTCTAGTACCTTCGAATCTGGTGATAGAAAGCTGGTAGGCCTACATATGAAAGAATGGGTCTGCGTGGTCAGTGTGTGCAGTATAAAAAAAATCCTGCAGCACACAGTGCATCATGAGAAAAAAAAAAACTCCAACAGTGTTTTTGATTTAAAACAGAGACTTTGCAGTGTATTTTCGTATGGCATTTATGGTTGTATTCTCCTTTTCTTGGTCTCATTTGATAGAATGGAAGATATATTACAGAAATATAGATGATTTTGATTGGTTTCACCATGAAAAGTACCTTGAAATTGAGCTCAAAGTAGCGGAAATGTTCGATTTTTGCCAATGCTCAAGAGTAAACAAATCATGCCACGCGTCCAATACACGTCAACTGGCGAGTCTAATATTCTTCCAAAAGTGCACTGATATTATTTATACCATTTTTACAATAATGCAGTAGTCTGCATAACAGTAAATCTATTTTTTTTTTTGAGAATAAAAATTCAAAATGGAAAGCAAGAGTAATATAAGAGGGGCCTGGAGACATGACTAATGAACAGAGAAAATGTTATTTTAGTGCCAGGAATGTATGTCTTGTTTATTCTGGACCCTATTTTGAAATTGTCATCTTTTGAAATTTGTGTGAAATTGGCCAAATTGTCAATTTCTGACCACCTTATTGGGTAGTTGAAATTGGTAAATGGGCAGTTTCTTGTACTCAATCGATAGAACAAATGGAGTTCTAGCGAAATAGCTATGGTTTTAGCCGACTGGAACATTGAAGTTGGCCGAAAATAGGGCTCAAAGTGGGCGAAATCGCCAATGCGTAAATACCGTTGAGACCGCTAACTTCGTGAGAGCATAATTCCGTAAGTTTTCCATCAAATTTCATACTTTTTGTGTCATTACCATCGGGAAAAGATTCTCTATCATTTCATAAGATTTTTTTTTTTGGGGGGGATTTTTGACCCTGAGAGCAAGTTCAGGATTGGCGGTCTCGACCCTCGAAGGGTCAAGCATGCGAAGGTGGTTGCTTGGCATGGAATCGTAAAGCTAAACACATCCGTTGGCTCAATTATGTTTCTACCGCCACTTCCTCTATGGGTGCGGTTTGAAAAGTCGAGAACAGCATCCAGTATTGGGCCCCTACTTAAACGAGATGGGTCCTACACAGATGACAGCAAGGAATTGAGTGAGCTACTCAAGTCCCAATATGACTTAGTTTTTAGCGAGCCGCTAATCAGACAGAGTCGAAGACCTAAATGAATTTTTTATGAGAGTGCCACAGAATTTGGTAGACGCAAACCTATTGGACATTATCCTGACACCAAACGACTTCGAACAGGCGATAAATGACATGTCCATGCACTCTGCCCCAGGCCCAGACTCATGGAACTCCATGTTCATCAAGAATTGCAAGAAGCCCCTATCATGTGCCCTTAACATCCTATGGAGAGGGAGCATGGACACGGATCGTCCCACAGCTGCTAAAAACAACAGACATAATCCCACTCCACAAAGGGGGCAGTAAAGCAATAGCAAAGAACTACAGACTGATAGTGCTAACATCCCATATCATAAAAATCTTTGAAAGGGTTCTAAGAAGCAAGATCGCCACCCATCTAGATATCCATCAGTTAACCCTGTGACTGTTGCAACCCTCAATCCTGAGTGCTCTCCTGTTGTCGCAAAATTTAAAAAAAATAAATAAATTATTTTTTCTTATGAAATGATAGAGAATCGTTTCCCGATGGTAAAGACACCAAAAGTTTGAAATTTAATTGAAAACGCACGGAATTACGCTCTCGCGAAGTTAGTGATCTCAGCAATATATACGCATTGGCAATTTCGCTGACTTTGAGCCCTATTTTCGGTAAATTCCATTGTTCCAGTTGACTAAACTCATAGATATTTCTTTAGAACCCTTTGTTCTATCGATTGAGTACAAGAAACCACCAATTTATCGATTTCAACTACCCAATAAAGTAATCAGAAATTGGCTATTTGGCCAATTTCATCCAAAATAAAAAAGTTGTCAATTTCAAAATAGGGTCCAGAATAAACAATGCAGACATTACTGGCACTAAAATAAGATGTTATCTGTTCATTAGTCACGTCTTTAGGCCCCTCTTATATTACTTTTGGTTTTTATTTTGATTTTTTATTCACATAAAAAATAGAAGATTTATCGTTATGCAGACTATTGCATTATTGTAAAAATGGTATAAATAATATCATTGCACTTGTGAAAGAATATTAGACTCGCCAATTGATGTGTATTGGATGTGTGGCGGGATTTGTTTACTCTTGAACATTTGCAAAAATCGAACATTTCTCCTACTTTGAGCTCAATTTCAAGGTCGTTTTCATCATAAAACTAATCAAAATCATCTTTATTTCTGTAGTATGTTGTCCATTTTATCAAATGAGACCATAAAAAAGAGAATACAACCATAAATACTATACGACAATACACCTCAAAGTCGGCGTTTTAATCCAAAAAAAATGGTCGGAGTTTTTTTTCTCTCATTACATACTGCGTGCTGCAGGATTTTTTTTATACTGCGCACACTGACCACACAGACCCATTCTCTCATATGTGGGCCTACCAGCTTTCTCCCGTTTGATTTGAAGCCGCTAGAATTTAGGCGTATTGATACGTCCGAAACAGTGGCTCGTAAGACGTATATATACGACCGAAACAGTCAAAGGGTTAAACAACCCAGGGCAGCATGGGTTTAAAGCAGGTCGCTCCTGTCTGTCCCAGCTACTGGACCACTATGACAAGGTCCTGGATGCTCTAAAAGACAAATGAAATACAGATGTAATATACACAGACTTTTCAAAAGCCTTTGACAAGTGTGACCACGGTGTAATAGCACACAAAATACGTGATAAAGGAATAACAGGAAAAGTTGGTAGATGAATCTATAATTTCCTAACAAATAGAACACAGTAGTAGTAAACAGAGTAAAGTCTGAGGCGGCTACGCTGAAAAGCTCTGTTCCTCAAGGCACAGTACTCTCTCCCATCTTGTTCCTCATCCTCATATCTGACATAGACGGGGATATTAGCCACAGTGCTGTGTCGTCTTTTGCAGATGACACCCAAATTTGCATGACAGTGTCCTCCATTGGAGACACCGCAAGACCTCCAGGCAGACATCAACCAAATCTTTAAATGGGCTGCAGAAAACAATATGAAATTCAATGATGAGAAATTTCAATTACTCCGATATGGAAAACTTAAGGAAATTAAAAATACATCGGAGTATAAAACAAATTCCAACCACACAATAGAGCGGAAAACTAATGTAAAAGACCTGGGAGTGATCATGTCGGAAGATCTCGCCTTCAAAGACCATAACATTGCATCAATCATATCTGCTAGAAAAATGACAGGATGGATAATGAGAACCTTCAAAAGTAGGGATGCCAAGCCCATGATGACATTCTTCAGGTCGCTTGTTCTATCTAGGTTGGAATATTGCTGCACACAAACGGCACCTTTCAAGGCAGGTGAAATTGCTGACCTAGAAAATGTACAGAGTACCTTCACAGCACACGTAATTACGATAAAACACCTCAATTACTGGGAACGCTTGAAGTTCCTAAACCTGTACTCCCTAGAGGGATTAGTACCAAACTTGCACACGAAAATCACTCCCTATGAAAGCAAAAGGCTCGGCAGACGATGCAACATTTCCCCAATGAAAAGCAGGGGTGCCACTAGCACGATAAGAGACAACACAATAAGTGTCAGGGGCCCAAGACTGTTCAACTGCCTCCCAGCATACATAAAGGGGATTACTAATAGACCCCTGGCTGTTTTCAAGCAGGCACTGGACAAGCACCTAAAGTCAGTACCTGACCAGCCGGGCTGTGGTTCATACGTCGGTTTGCGTGCGGCCAACAGTAACAGCCTGGTTGATCAGGCCCAGATCCACCATGAAGCCTGGTCACAGACCAGGCCGCGGGGGCATTGACCCTCGGAACCCTCTCCAGGTACTCTTCAGCCCTTCCTCCTGTTCTTAGGGTTGCCAGTGTTAGCATTGCAAATCCTATTGAGCTTGCCACAGCAATTAGAAATCATCTTGTCCATATCTCTCAGGGGTTCCATCTATTCCCCTTCGTTTCTTTCCTCCAGGTCTGCCAGTGTTGCTGCCTTTAGACTTTTCTTCTAGCAGAGAAATCTTAGAGTGTTCCTTTAAAGCTTCCAGAACTTGAGTCAACACTATGCTTACCAGTTGTTCGCGCTGGACCTGATGGCATTCATGTCAGTATGCTCCAGCATTTACATCTGTCAGCTCTCGTAGTCCTCTTACATCTTTTTAATATGGTTTGGTAGCAAGGGATTCTTCTTCATCCATGGAAGACTGCTGCTGTTCTGCCTTTTTCTAAACCGGGTACTTCAGGGCCATGATGCCTCACATTATCGTTCATTGCTCTTACTAGTGCAATTTGTAAGTTGATGGTACATCTAGTAAATAGATGTTTAGTGTGGTATTTAGAGGGGGAGAGAATAGTTTTCAACTTGTCAATTTGGCTTTTGAAAGGGCCACTCCACTATCGACCCCTTACTCTTTTTAGATGTACCCATGTTCGTAATGCCTTTACTAGTAACCACATGGTTATTGTAGTCTTTTTTTGATCTGGAAAAGCACATGACACTACTTGGAGATGCAACATCTTGGCCCAGGGCCTTCGGGGCATTCTGCCACTTTTTCTTAAAAACCTTTTGTCTGAGAGGCATTTCTGTATCCAGGTTGATAATCTGCTTTTCCCTGACTATCCAGGCTGAAGGTGTCTCTAAGGAAAATGTCCTTAGCACCACTTTTTCTCCTAGCTATAAATGATCTAATATTTGGTCATCACTTTGGTGATTGCTGTAATATTGCTTGTGCATTCTAACTGCCACCTAGTATCAGCCTCTCAAGAATGCTATAGACAGTGTTTTCCATTGGGCCACTACTCGGGTTTAAATTTTCTGGAACTAAAATGTACGAGATTACTTTTACTATACGTTCTGTTTTGTGTAATACTGTTATACTGTACGGTTCCTGGATCCATGAACGTGATATGGTCAGATTTCTTGTTCTTCTGTTTGATCACCAGCTGTCCTGGAAACCTCACATTACCTCCCTGAAAGCAACTTGCCATAGCTAGCTGAACCTCCTTAAAACCCATGCTCATCTTTTGTGGGGTGGATTGTCGAACTCTCCTTCAACTTCATTCAGTCCTAATTTTATCAAAACTTGATTATGGTGACCAGGTATATTTTGCGGAATCTCCCACAACTCTTTGTAAACTTGATCACATTCATCATCAGGGATTGTTTGTGTCTAGGTGCTTTTCGTTCCTCCCTTGTTGAGAGCACGTATGCAGAGGCGAATGTTCCATCTTTGAACAATTGCCGTAATGCTCATTGCCTCGGATATTTTGTCTGCTCTCATGACCTTCACAATCCTTCTACATACAGGATGGTAAAAGATGTTGGTAGAGGTCCTTTATTTGATTGCTGCCTGTTTACTCTTTCCCCTTCCCCTTTGTATTCACTCTTCAGTTGCTCCCTTTATATGTTCATCCAGCATCTAAGTTTTCTCTTCCCCCTTGCAAGGTTCCGACAGTTCAAGTCTGTTCTTCCCCACTGCCATGCACTAAAGCTCAAATACCTACAGCTTCTTCTCACTCCCTCATTCTAATGCCGTTGCAGTTTACACTGATGGTTCTGTATCCTCTGACGGTGTCGGGTTTGCAGCAGTGTTCCCGGACAGTTTTGTGCGATGTCATTTATTTGACTGAACTAACATTTTCACAGCTGAACTGTATGCAGTTCTGTGATTATACATATTGTGTCCAGGCCTACCTCAACATTTGTGGTAGTTTCAGACTCCTTTAGTGCTTTGCAGGCTATCAAGAAATCCCCTAGTTCTTCATATACAACCTTGGTTGTATATGAAGAACAACGAGCAGGTGTGGACTGCTGTGTAGTCAGCATTACATGACTTTCATGTTTCATATAGAGGTATTCCATTCTCAGACTATATTTGCTGTAATCTCTAGTCACCTTTGCAACCAGTAGCAACATTAGTCTGAGTTGATTCATAACAAATTATGTTCTATCAGGCTGTGTTTAGGATTCTGGTCTTATCAGTGTTGTGGTTGAGAGACTACGTTTTACCATCTTTGCATTGGGTACATGCATCTTACTCATGGGTATCTCATGAAGAGGTGCCTAGTTCCACTGAGATTTGTCAGGTTTCAATTTCAGCTTGCCATATTGTATTGGACTGTCCTGTTTACCAATGAGCATGCAGAATTTACTTCTGATGTTGTCTTTTGACACAACAGATTTATTATACAAACTTTGATTATACTTCCTTTAGTACTTCACACCACCCTAACTACCTTCTTAAACTCTTCACTCTTGCTAGACTGATCAAGCATATTAAACTTTTAGCATGCCCTACCCTGCAGTGCTGTATGACCCTTGTGGGTTAGTTGTGATTATAATAATTATTAGATTGGACAAAGTAGATTGTTTCCAGAATTATCCGTTATTGTTACGATTATGAAAAAAGTCTCACCATTCATATTTAACCCTTTGACTGTTTCAGTCATATACTATATACGTTCTACGAGCCAGTGTTTCGGCCGTATATATATGTATACTCAAAAATTCTAGCGGCTTCAAATCAAGCGGGAGAAAGCTGGTAGGCCCACATGTGAGAGAATGGGTCTGTGTGGTCAGTGCGCGCAGTATAAAAAAAATCCAGCAGCACGCAGTGCATAATGAGAACAAAAAACTCCGACCGTGTTTTTGGATTAAAACACCAACTTTGAGGTGTATTTTCGTATAGTATTTATGATTGTATTCTCTTTTTCCTGGTCTCATTTGATAGAATGGAAAACATATTACAGAATTAGAGATGATTTTGTAGTTTCTTACGAAAATGACCTTGAAATTGAGCTCAAAGTAGCGGAAGTGTTCGATTTTTGCCAATGTTCAAGATTAAACAAATCATGCCACGCGTCCAATACACATCAACTGGTGAGTCTAATATTCTTTCACAAGTGCACTGATATCATTTACACCATTTTTACAATAATTCAGTAGTCTGCATAACAGTAAATCTTCTATTTTTTGTGTGAATAAAAAATCAAAATAGAAAGCAAGAGTAATATAAGAGGGGCCTAAAGACGTGACTAATGAACAGAGAAAATCTTATTTTAGGGCCAGGAATGTCTACATTGTTTATTCTGGACCCTATTTTGAAATTTACTTTTTTATTTTGCATGAAATTGGCCAAATTGCCAGTTTCTGACCACTTTATTGGGTAGTTTAAATCGGTAAATTGGCGGTTTCTTGTACTCAATTGATAGAAATGGAGTTCTAAAGAAATAGCTATGAGTTTGGTAGACTGGTACAATGGACTTGGCCGAAAATAAGGCTCAAAGTCGGTGAAATCGCCGATGCGTATATATCGCCAAGATCACTAACTTCGCGAGAGCGTAATTCCGTAAGTTTTCCATCAAATTTAGTACTTTTGGTGTCATTACCATTGGGAAAAGATTCTATATCATTTCATAAGAATTTTTTTTCCCCGAATATTTTGCAACACCAGGAGACACTTCAGGATTTGGGGTTGTGACAGTCAAAGGGTTTAAAAAAAAAAAAAAAAAAAAAAAAAAAAGTCCGCATTATCCTCTATTA
Organism: Cherax destructor; assembly: GCA_009830355.1. Classification (NCBI taxonomy): domain Eukaryota; kingdom Metazoa; phylum Arthropoda; class Malacostraca; order Decapoda; family Parastacidae; genus Cherax; species Cherax destructor. The sequence goes on along the minus strand of WNWK01003085.1, from coordinate 77,917 downwards.
GTAAGTTAAGTCAAGGTTTCACACAATTTTCATTTAACCTTTTGGGGGTCGGTGCCGTACTAGTACGTTTTACGAGCAGGGGTTGGTGCCGTACTAGTACGCGTAAATTCTAGCGGCCTCAAATTAAGTGGGAAACGGCTGGTAGCCCTACATATGAAAGAATGGGTCAATGTGGTCAGTATAATAAAAATCCTGCACCACACTGCATAATGAGAAAAAAAACTGACCGTTTTTTTTTTGTTTAAAACAGTGACTTTGCAGTCTATTTTCGTATGGTATTTATTGATGTATTCTCGTTTTCTTGGTCTCATTTAATAGAATGGAAGATATATTACCTAAATAGAGATGATTTTGATTGGTTTGACAATGACAAGTACCTTGAAATTGAGCTCAAAGTAGCGAAAATGTTTGATTTTTGACGATGTTCAAGAGTAAACAAATCACACCATGCGTCCAACATACATCAACTGGCGAGTCTAATATTCATGCACAAGTGCTCTTATATTATTTATACAATGATGCAGTTGTATACATAACAGTAAATAATCTATTTTTTTGTGGAAATAAAAATTCAAAATGAAAAGCAAAAGTAATGTAAAAGGGGCCTGGAGACGTGACTAATGAACAGAGAAGATGTTATTTTAGTGCCAGGAATGTCTGCCTTGTTTATTCTGGATCCTATTTTGAAATTTGTGTGAAATTGGCCAAATTGCCATTTTCTGACCACTATTTTGGGTAGTTGAAATTGGTAAATAGGCGGTTTCTTGTACTCAATCGATAGAAGAAATGGAGTTCTAGCGAAATAGCTATAATTTTAGTAGACTGAAACATTGGAATTTGCCGAAAATAGGGTTCAAGGTGGGCGAAATTGCCGATGCGTAAATGCCATCAATACCGCTAACTTCGCGAAAGCATAATTCCATTAGTTTTCGATCAAATTTCATAATTTTGGTGGCGTTATGATCGGAAAAAGATTCTCTATCATTCCACAAGAAATTTTTTTTTTTTTCCAAAAAAATTTCGACCCCAGGAACAGGTTTCCGAGAAGGCCTGTCGACCCCCAAAGGGTTAAGACACTTCAGGAAATACTAGGAAACATTTCGTCCCTTTGACCTTGATTACTTTTACTGGATCAAGATCCCAGAACCAAAACATGTTCTAATTATGCCCCAGTGTTTGTTCATGTCTTTAAACCACTTGTCAGTATCAGTTATCAAGATTTATGCCACAAACTTTTGAGTTTAATATTTTTTAAACAAGGATTGAGAGATTGTATAACTACTGTATTTTATATATTTTCCTTTCCAGATGGCCCGTACAAATGCCATGCGTGCAGAGCGTCATCGGCAGTGGCTGACTGGAGAACGATCTAGTGAAGACCACTATGCACCAGCGCCTAGAATTGATGGGTATTAGACATTGTTTAGATGCTCCTTCATGATTTTGCTCATTTGGTAACAGCTATGATATTCCTAATTACGGCACTGTACAGCTCTCATCTCCATTATCAAAATTTCAAGCAGATTATAATGAAGTGACTATTGGACTTGTAAATAAAATTCAGCATACATTTTGGACTTTTTTTTAGTATCCTAAATTTTTAGTAAAAATGTATAAAGTTGAAAAAGCATATAATTTCACATCATTTAAATTTTTTTCAGTAGGCAAATGATTGAACAGAATTTTATTTAGTATTTGTATACTTTATTTTTTTAAAAACTGACTATATTAACCCTTTCTGGGTCGGTGCCATTGTTCTATGGTTTTGAAGCCAGCCTCAGTGCTGTAGTTCTATGTCATCTGTGAGCGGTAAATTTGGGCCTAGATATGAGAGAATGGGTCTGTGGTAAGTGTACACCATATAAAAAAAAATCCTGCAGCATGTAGTGCATAATGAGAAAAAAACAACTGTTTTTGGTTTAAAACTGACGGTGTATTTTCGTATGGTTTTTATGGTTGTATTCACGGTTTCTTGGTCTCAGAATGGAAGATGCATTACAGAAATAAAAGATGATTTTGATTAGTTTCAGGATTGAAAATAGCTTGAAATTGAGCTCAAAGTTGCTGAAATTTGTGAAATTGGCCAAATTCCCAATTTCTGATCATTTTACTGGGTAGTTGAAATAGTTAAATGGGCAGTTTCTTGTACTCAATAAAATGGAAGACATACTAGCAAATTATTATTATAATCAAAAGAAGCGCTAAACCACAAGGGTATACTAGCAAAATAGATTAGAATTTGGTCAACTGGAACAATGGAATCTGCCTAAAATCTGACTCGGTGGACAAAAATATCGCTGATGCAGCAAAATTCATGAGCGTAATTTCATCAGTTTTTCCATCAAATTTTGTACTTTTTGTTTTATTACCTCCATAAAAAGATTCTCTACCATTTCATAATTTTTTTTTTTTGTAAAAATTTTGCGACCCTGAAAGCAAACTTGAGTTTGAGAGCAGGGGTTGCAACCTGAAAGGGTTAAACTGACTTTGTAAAACCTTTGAATAATAAAAAAAGTTACAATATGGCTTGATGTGACAAGACAGTAGATACAATAACAACAACAGTAGCACCAACCAACCAAGTGACAACAATGATGTACAGTTTGCAAGTGTTAAAGGAACACACAAATTATAATTATTTTTAAGGAGAAAACACTAAACCCAAAGAGGTCATACACTACGATGGGGAAATGAGAGAGATTCAATAAAAAAAATAAAATATTTAGCAGTGGGATGAAAAAAAATTAAATGATATAACAAAGGATAATAAAAATTAGTTCAAAATGAGAAGAACTTTGCACATGTAAAATCTCAAATGTTTAATAAGAAAAAATATACAAGATATATTTTAACACTAAATTTTCCGTGCAAACACCGTTACAATACAATATCAATATTTAACATGTGAAAATATACAATTAGTACAGAATGTTTACTTGTTTATGGAAACGCCTTGAAACATGAGGCGTCACTACCATATTAAGTTAACACTGTAGAGTAATAAAGTGCCATGTTAACACTGTTAGTGTAATACAGTGCCATGTTAACACTTAATATAACAGTGTGATAGTGTTAAGGGGCATGTCCTATGAAGAGAGGTTAAGAGAAATCGACCTGATGACACTGGAGGACATAACATATAAAATACTGAGAGGAATCGACAAAGTGGACATGGATAGGATGTTTCAGAGATGGGACACGCCAAACAAGGTCACAATTGGAAGTTGAAGACTCGGACGAGTCAAAGTTGTCAGGAAGTGGAATAGTCTGGAAAGGGAGGTGGTGGAGGCAGGATCCATGCATAGCTTTACGAAGAGTATGATAAAGCTCACAGAGCAGGGAGTGACTTAGTAGGGCCAAGAGCTATGACTCGACCCCCACAACCACAATAAAGTGCAGTGCTATGTTAATGTAATACAGTGCCATGTTAACACTGGTAGTGTTAACATTGCACTGTGCCAAGCTAGGCTTCATCATCACTATCTTTCATCTTTGCATCCAGCTCAATTCTTGTCTTCTTTTTAGGAGGATCTGAAAAACATGAAAATTATTGAACTAGTTGGGTTTTGATCAAATTGACTTACACACAATAACAAGCACTGACCAGCAAGACACGAGTGTAAATCAATACCACTAGGTGGCAATACAACTCATTACCTCTCAACACCACATTCACTTTGCAGATACTGACTACATACTCAAGAGATACTACCTACAAACCCCAGACATACTGCCTACATACCATAGATATACTGCCTACATACCCTAAAGATACTGTCTACACATCCCTGAGATACTGCCTACATACCCTAGAAATACTGCCTCCATATTCTTAAGATACTGCCTACATATTCTTAAAATGCTGCCTACATACCCTAGAGATACTGCCTACATATCCCAGATATACTACCCACATGTTCCTGACATACCAACCACATATCCCTAGCATTCTGCCTTCATATTCTTAACATTCTATCAACATATCCCAGGAACTACTACATAACTCAAGTTTTTTTTAACACACTGTCTTTTGACTACCAAGGCAGGGTGACTCAAGAAAAGAAGAAACACTTTCACCATTATTCAATCCCTGTCTTGCCAAAAGTGTGATGACATCACAATTAAGATGCCTATCCAAACTGCAATATCTCCACCCCTCCTTCAGAGTGCAAGCACTGCACTTTCTACCTCCAGGACTCAAGTCTGGCTAAATGGTTTCTCTAAAATCATTCATAAATGTTTCCTTGCTTACATTCTCACAGCACATCGTCATAAAAACCATTTGCCTCCACTCACTACTATCCAAGATGTTCACACACCCATTGGATGTTCAAGACCCTAGTACTCAAAACCTCCTTTACCCCCTCCCTCCAACTTCTCGGATGACCCCTACTCATCCTTCCCTCAAGTCCAGATTTATGTTTACTTTTAATTTCCTACTTTACTTACCCCTCCCAAATTGCTCCACCAACCTTTGCAACTTCTCTTCAGAATTTCCCACAAGAACTGTATCATCAGCAAGAAGCAACTGAGACCTCTCACCTTGTATAAAATTAATTATCTTTTAATCCCACACCTCTCTCCAACACTGTAATGTTCACTTATCCTACAACCCCATCAATAAATATGCTAAACAACCATGTTGTCATCACACATCTAAGGCCTACTTTTACAGGAAAATAATCTCTTCCCCTCCTACATGTGAGCAGTAAATGATCTCTGTATTTGTTCCAGCTCTGATATTTCTCCTGCTTCGAATGGGGCCGTCAGCATTGAGCAATATTCTAAATGAGGAAGCACTAGCGATTTGAAGTGTCACCATCGACGTATTTCCCTTGTTTTGAAAGTTCTCAATACCCACCCCCGTCATCTTCCTGGTTGTTGATCACGACCGCCATTAAATATCTTGTGTAGCTATGTAGGTAGGTAGGTAGGTAGGTGCAGCTGTGTAGCCAGGTGGACTACATAGCTATATCTACTGGCTACCTACAAATAAATACAGTGGACCCTCGGTTTTCGTTATTTTTTCGTTCCAGAATGCTGTTCAAGTGCCAATACCAAATGAATTTATTCCCATAAGGAATAATGTAGACTAGTCCTTTTAGACCCCCCAAAAATACACTTATAAAAGCATTTAAAAAAATACACTTGCATAAAATGGCGAGTTTTGAGCAGGATGAACACCGGGGGTCCACTGTACTACTCACCTCTCATTCTACATTAAGACTACACATATTTTAAGGTAAATAATGAGTCTACTGTATGTGTATTTTATCTCTGGGCTGCTTTAAATATCATATATTAAGTTTGGACGGAGAGTTAGGGCTACCTACACCTGACTTTCAACAAATAAGTATTACTCACCTCACTCTCGCCCTACATTAAGACTACAAATATTTTAAGGTAAGTAATGAATGTACTGTGTATGCATTTTACTTTTTATTGTGTTTTTAATGCCTAGTTCTATTACTAACTTTAAGTAAGTTAATGTAAACTTGTTGTCTGGCATTTATAAGTGGAAAAAATGGCGTTCTGCTTTCCGGCAGTAGCCTGGAACCTAACCTGCTGGATAAGTGGGGCCCTACAGTATAGGAGAATGAAACTTCTGACGACACTTCGGTCCGACCATTAACTAGTTAATGGTCCAAGTTGGAAAAAAACGTTGTCATAAGTTTCATTCTCTTACATGTGGGCTACTTGTGTACTGTGCCTTTTTATTCTTTAAGATTCTGTACATGTAATCAAAGGCAGAGCAGTGTCTAAACACTAGAAAATATTTTTGCGCATACTGTATATACAGTGGACCCTCGGTTTTCGCCGAAAATTCTTTCCAGAATGCTGCTCAAGTGCCATTACCGAACGAATTTACTTCCTTAAGAAATAATGTCACGTAGGTTAGTCTATTTCAGACCCCCAAAAATACACTTGCAAAAGCACTTACGAAAATACACTTACATAAATGTTCGAGTTTGGAGATGACCGAAAACCGAGGGACCACTGTAGTAATAAACTACTGGACTTATGGACTGAAACTCCAGGAAACAAACAAATTACACGAAAACTTAACGATGAATATGAGATATCACAGCCAGAGTTCTGTTACTACAAAAAGGCAATCTTCTACAAAAAAATTAAATATATTTCATTACCTCCAGCAATAAAGTGTTCTGCTGTCTTTCTCCGCAATTCCTCGACTGTCTCGTCTTCGTTAGCCCACTCTAGCACCAAGCGGCGGTCATACAAGTGGGTACTTAACTTCAAGGCTTGAAAGGCATTCTGTGGCCAACAAGAAATTAAGTGGGGATTATTATTAAAAAAAAAAAAAAAAAAAAAAAAAAAGGCGAAATGAAAGGTTTCATTTGATCCATATTTGATATGTTATTACATATATCAACAATCAATGGGTAACCTTGCACCATCATCTAAGTAATAGTTCTTGTTATGCAAAATTTTAGACCAACATATAATTATAGAAATTGTGAGATAAGTAGTGGTGACACAGCAATAAACTGGCAAGTGACACCATAACTAAACATTTTTTACACTTTTTCAAACATACGAAGTTGAGTGCCAGTTGATGGATAATTGTGTAATTATTTTGTGTTCTAGTACTAATGGCAATAGTAACCTGGCAGTGTGACCTCTATAAAACCAGTAATAGCCGTACTAGTACGTTTTACGCGCCAGGGTCGCTGCCGTACTAGTACGCGTAAATTCTACCGGCCTCAAATTAAGTGGGGAAACGGCTGGTAGGCCTACATATGAAAGAATGGGTGTGTGTGGTCAGTGTGTGCAGTATAAAAAAAATTCCTGCAGCACACTGCAGTCTATTTTCGTATGGTATTTATTGATGTATTCTCGTTTTCTTGGTCTCATTTGATAGAATGGAAGATATATTACAGAAATAGAGATGATTTTGATTGGTTTGACAATGACAAGTACCTTGAAATTGAGCTCAAAGTAGCAAAAATGTTAGATTTTTGACGATATTAAAGAGTAAACAAATCACACCATGCGTCCAATACACACCAACTGGCGAGTCTAATATTCTTCCACAAGTGCGCTGATATTATTTATAACATTTTTACAATGATACAGTTGTATACATAACAGTAAATCTTCTATTTTTTGTGAGAATAAAAATTCAAAATGGAAAGCAAAAGTAATGGAAGAGGGGCCTGGAGATGTGACTAACGAACAGAGATGTTATTTTAGTGCCAGGAATGTCTGCCTCTGAAATTGGCATCATTTGAAATTTGTGTGAAATTGGCCAAATTGCCATTTTCTGACCACTATTTTGGGTAGTTGAAATTGGTAAATGGGCAGTTTCTTGTACTCAATCGATAGAAGAAATGGAGTTCTAGTGAAATAGCTATGATTTTAGTGGACTGGAACATTGGAATTGGCCAAAAATAGGGTTCAAAGTGGGCGAAATCGCCAATGCGTAAACATCGTTGAGACCGATAACTCTGCGAGAGCATAATTCTGTAAGTTTTCAATCAAATTTCATACTTTTGGTGTTATGATCAGAAAAAGATTCTCTATCATTTCATAAGAATTTTTTTTTTCCCAAAAAAAAATTCGACCCTGAGAACAAGTTTCCGAGAAGGCCTGTCGACCACAAAAGGGTTAAATTCACTTATGTTTCCCTGGCTTCTAACTGTGTAAGCCACACACTATTTGACACTAAAGGGAGAAAGAGATATGATCCCTACACTATCTTCCCTCCACTACAGATTAATACACCCTCCAAGTCATCCTATTTTGCTCCATCCTTTCTAAATGTCCAAACCACCTCAATAACTCTTCCTCAGCTCTCTGGATAATCTTGAAACGACGAATGCTCTGCATAATATTCACACCACATTTCCATTGCTTCCAGCTTCCTATTCACTCCAACATTTAAAACCCATAATTCACACCCATACAAGTGTGTTGGTACCACTATACTACTCTCATACATTCTCCTTTTGCCTCTATGGATAACATTCATTTCCACAGATGCCTCAATGTACAGTAGACCCTCATATTACACGGATTTATGTGGTACGTTTTGGTTATTACACTTCTGAAAAATTGCAGCATAATATTATACAACACTTCGTAAATTAACTCAACACGGTTCGGGTTGTGGGATGGGAACAAATTTGGAGCGTCACCCGTGGGATATTTCCCTAGCCCAGGCCGCCGCCTGGCTGTGGGTGAGAGCACTGTCTTCACAGGGCTGCACCGGGCTTCAAGGCAGCAAAGGACCGCTTCACCTTGCTCCTTTGCAGTAATGCGTCAGGTGATTTCAAGTGTAAGCCCATGGTTATTTACAGCTCTAAGAATACTCGTGCTTTGAAAGGTGTAGATAAAAACACCTTACCAGTAATTTGGAGGTCAAACCAGACAGCATGGATGACTGGTTTAAGCATCACTTTATTCCTGAAGTCAAGTTTTACCTGCACAGCAAGAACCTTTCATTCAAGGCTCTCTTCATTCTTGATAATTCCCATACTCATCCAGAAGCTTTGCTGGATGTGACCCCACATGTAAAAAGCTGTATTTTTACATACAAATACATCTTTAATACAACCACTGGATCAGGGAGTTATTAAGTCATTCAAGTGTAACTACACAAGAAAAGTGATGAAAAAACTACGTAGTTGCATCAATGGACTGACTCCAACCTGGCAGACCAAGCTTCTGGAATAATGTATAATGTACTGCAGGGTAAAAGAAGCCAGAGATCCATTACAAAATTTATGCATACTCCAATACAACCATTGACTTTAGTACCAGAACCTCAACCATCCACCTCAGCCCAGTATTGCCACACAATGCATCTCCACTCTCTTCAGAATTACTGACATACACCAGTAACCACAATTTAAGGTAAATATTATTTCTGTTGCATTTGTAGTCTTAAGCAACAAAAACAACATTATCATTTTTATTTTTGTAAGATCTGGGGGAAGGGGAATTCCCAGGAACGTAATCCCATTTCCCCCACAAGTTCTTCAGTTCATATGACAGATTTTTATCTAACACGTCATTTTCAGGAACGTAACTACAGTGGACCCCTGAGTTTCGGTCACCTCGGAAATCGTACAATTATGCAAGTATAATATTGTAAGTGCTTTTGTAAGTGTATTTTTGGGGGTCTGAAATGGACTAACCTACTTGACATTATTCCTTAAGGGAGTAAATTTGTTCGGTAATGGCCCTTGAGCAGCCTATTGGAATGAATTATGACCGAAACTCGGGGGTCCACTGTACCGTGTAATATGAGGGTCTACTGTAACACCCGTTTTTTTTCTTTCTCCAATTCTATGTTTCACTGCATCTTTCACAAACCTGACCGCCAAAAAATCCACTCAAATATCTGAACATTTTCACTACTCTCTCAAATTTGTCTACTAATGTTTGCAACTTATCTTCAAGATCTCCCAAAAAGCATTGTGCCACTGACAAAAAACAACTGTGACAACTCTCACTTTGTATTAGATTCTTTATCTTTTCATCCCACACTTCTCCCCAACACCTAGCATTCACTTCTTTAACAACCCCATCTATAAGTATGGTAAACAACCATGGTGACATCAAACATACCTGTCTAAATCCTACTTTTACTGGAATATAATCTCCCTCTCTCTCTCCTACATATCCTAACTTGAGAGCCTCACTATCCTCATAAAAACTCTTAACAGCTTTAGTAATTTCACTGTCTTGTCTGTAGATCTTCATTACTGATGCCAGGGTCGCTGATCTCAGCTCCCTCAGATAAGCTGCGGGAGGTAAATTTTGGACTAGACATTAAAGAATGAATCTGTATGGCAAGTGTGCACAGTTTAAAAATATCCTGTCTCATGCATTGCAAGATGAAAAAGAAAACCTCGGACCTAGTCTTTGGTTTACAATAGTAACTTTGAGGTGTTTTCTAGGTTGATTTTTGTTATTGCCTGATTCTTGGTATCATTTGATAGAATAAAAAACATACTACTGAGATAATGATTTTGTTTGGATTCTGGACCAGAAATAGCCTGAAATCAGGCTTAAAATAATGGAAATATTAGATTTTTAAAAAAATTCTGAAAATGGATAAGCCCCTACACCTCCCAATCTGCTTTATGATCAATCATTCCTAGTTATATTTTATTATCTGAAAAATAAGGCAAATCTTCGATTTTTTTTTGTGATGATGAATTAAAAAATGGAGGGCAAGTGTAAAATAGAAAAGGCCTGAGGTTGTGATTAATGAGCAGAGGAAATGTTGCTTAATTGCCTGGAATGTCTACAGTGACTTCTGCTCACTTTGTAGGGTAATTCTGATAGTTTAATGATCAGTTTCTGGTGCTGAATCAATAGCAAAATAGCTATGAATTTGGTCAAATTGAACTAGGACTCAAAATGGGCATAATCGCCAATGTGTAAATTGTGTCCAGACCACTAATTTTGCACCTGCATAATTCCATAAGTTTTCCAACAAATTTTGCAGTTTTAGTAACATTACCTCCAGGAAAGGAATCTATCACTTCAGAATAAAAAAAAAAAAAGGCCAAGACTGTGAGCACTTTTAATTTGGGGCTTTCGACAGTAAAGAAGTTAAGTCATCTACCACCTATTCAAAACACTTGCAACGTCTGCCCCATTGCTCCCTTATCCAATCTATCATAAGAACATAAGAAAGAAGGAACACTGCAGCAGGCCTACTGGCCCATGCGAGGCAGGTCCAATTCTCCCACTGGCTTAAGCCAATGCCTTAACCTAGTCAAGTCAGGTCACATTTACTTAAGGAAGGAGCACGGCATCTGACCTAGTAGCACAAGCTAGTCAGGTCCAACTCACACCCACCCACACCCACTCATGTATTTATCTAACCTATTTTTAAAACTACACAATGTCTTAGCTTCTATGACGGTTCTCGGGAGTTTGTTCCGCTCATCCACAACTCTACCAAACCAGTGCTTTCCCATATCTTTACTGACTCTGATTTTTTCCAACTTAAAGCCATTGCTGTGAGTCCTGTCTAGGGTAGATATTTTTAGAACGCTATTTACGTCCCCTTTATTAATTCCCGTTTTCCATTTATACACCTCAATCATTTACCCCCTAATTCTACACCTTTCTAGAGAGTGCAGATTCAGGGCCCTCAGTCTATCCTCATAGGGAAGATTTCTGATACATGGGATCAACTTTGTCATCCTCCTTTGTACGTTTTCCAGTGCATGTATTCTGTAATATGGTGACCAGAACTGTGCAGCATAATCTAGATGAGGCCTAACCAAAGATATATAGAATTGAAGAACAACCTGAGGACTTCTATTATTTATACTTCTTGATACGAAGCCAAGGATTCTGTTAGCTTTATTGCGAACACTTATGTACTGTTGTCTTGGTTTCAGATTACTGCTAACCAGAACTCCTAAATCCTTTTCACAATCAGTAATATTAAGATCTACATTATTTAGTTTATATGTGGCATGGTTATTTTCCTGTCCAACATTTAGAACTTTGCATTTGTCTATATTAAACTGCATCTGCTACTTCTCCGAGCACTGCATCAGTCTATTCAAATGATCTGGAGTGCCCTAATGCCCTCATAAGAATGAATTGGAAGGTCTATTTTGAAGTCATCATCAAATTTGCTTATGTCGCTATTTATTCCCTCATCTATGTCGTTTATGTAAATTACCCCCATTCTGATTTCTCCCCATTTATGCAAACTCTCTGCTGCCTATTTGTCAACCATGCCTCGACCCAGGAAAAAATTTCTTCTATTCTGTGTGCCTTAAGTTTCTTCAATAACCTCTGATGTGGAACTCTATCGAAAGCCTTACTGAAGTCCATATACACAACATCATATTCATAAATGCAACAAAAACTTTTTTTTTTTCAACAAGTCGGCCGTCTCCCATCGAGGAAGGGTGACCCAAAAAGAAAATACTTTCATCATCATTCAACACTTTCACCACACTCATACATAATCAGTCTTTGCAGAGGCGCTCAGATACGACAGCTGAGAATAGTCCCTCCCAGCTGTCACTATCCCAGACCCCTCCTTTAAAGTGCAGGCATTGTACTTCCCATTTCCAGGACTCAAGTCCAACTAAATCAATTAACTGGTTTCCCTGAATCCCTTCACAAAATGTTACCCTGCTCACACTCCAACAGATCGTCATGTCCCAAAAACCATTCGTCTCCATTCACTCCTATCTAACACGCTCACACATGCTTGCTGGAAGTCCAAGCCCCTCGCCCACAAAACCTCCTTTACCCCCTCCCTCCAACCTTTTCCAGGACGACCCCTACCCCGCCTTCCTTCCCCTACAGATTTATACGCTCTCCAAGTCATTCTACTTTGATCCATTCTCTCTAAATGACCAAACCACCTCAACAACCCCTCTTCAGCCCTCTGACAAATACTTTTAGTAACTCCACACCTTCTCCTAATTTCCACATTATGAATTTTCTGCATAATATTTACACCACACCTTTTTACACTCACTTGGTAGGACGGTAGTACCTCCCCGAATGGTTGTTGTCTACCAACCTACTACCTGCTAGAAGTATGAGTTATTATTGTAGAGTCATTCATTATAAATTACAATATACGTACTCACCTTGGCGTCCTCTTTGGAAACATACTCGACGAAACCAAAGCCGCGATGCTCCGAGCTACCTGGTTTACTAGGCAAACGGACGGCTTTTAGTTCACCAAATGTCCTGCGTGAAAATACAGCAAACATGAATAAAGCTTTTCATAATTTTTTTTCAACACGCTGACCATCTCCCACCGAGGCAGGTTGACCCAAAAAAGAAAGAAACTCTTTCACCATCATTCACACATAATCACTGTCTTTGCTGAGGCGCACAGATATGACAGTTCGGATGTCACTCCGAACAGAAAATAACCCAACCCCCTCCTTTAAAGTGCAGGCATTGTACTTTCCACCCCCCAGGACTCAAGTCTGACTAACCGCATCGAGTCCCAAAAACCATTTGTCTCCATTCACTCCTATCTAACACTCACACATGCCTGCTTTATGTCCAAGTCATAACATTATGTAACTTATTTAAATATTACAAGTGATCTAATTTAGTAAATTTAAGCATTGCATTCTTAGTCCAAACTTATCCCCGAGGTCCAACAAATAAAAAATTCTTTGTGTAAAGAAAAAAGTGAGAGGAAGGAGGAACCAGTGCATAATGATACTAATAACCTTACAAGCACTCATTAACTGCTAGTTATTAAGTGTCTAGCAGAAACTACACTAATAACCTCGCAAGCACTTATTAACTGCTAGTATCAAGTGTCTAGCAGAAACTCTACAATAATTAAAAATAATTAAGGGTAACCATAATTATTTAGTATACTAAATAATTTCGTATACAAGACAAAAAAAAAAAATAATTTTGAAGATTTGCCTTATTGCAATTTTTTTTTAAATTACAGGTTAATATTTAAAAGTGTGATCCAGATAAAAATTAGTTTGCTTATAATGATATTCAATAGCAAGATTATACATAGATGGTTATGCTGAACATGTGAGCAGCATCAACACTGAGTACATATACTTCTTAACTTAACTTACATAAATAACTGCCTCACTTCCTTCCAGGTTGCTTGGAATGGTATATTCCTCACCATTATTTTGGAAGATGTCTGTGTGCCTGTCTTGTGCATTCTCCTAGCACTCTTTAATTCACTTCTGTTAAAGATAACACACAATGGTGAACACTAGATCATCATTAAATACAATCTTAATTAAAAGTCTCATGTGAAGACTGCAATACAAAAATATTTTAGATTCTTTCATAGTAAAACTGAAATGGTAAAATTGAAATAAGACCTTAGTACACATACTGTATGCAGCGTAGATATGAGAGAGGATGGCTGGGTGAGGGTGTGGTGTGGGTGCAAGTGTATGGTGTGGGTGTGAGTGTGCAGTTGGGTGTGAGTGTGGTGTAGGTGTGAGAGAGGATGGCTGAGTGTAAAAGTGTGGTGAGGGAGTGGTGGGTGCTCTGGAAAACAGGTCCTAGGGCAGCAACTCCCCTAGTGGGAGCTATAGGAAATATTAGGGTAGGCATACTGTCTACAAGGGTGTGGGTGGGAGGGTATGGTATGGGTATGAGAGAGAATGGCTGGGTGTGAGGGAGGGAGAAGGGGAAAAGTTTTTTTTTTTTAAATGAGCTGATGTATGTAACAGCTCTTAGGTAAGAATCCTTAACCTAACCTTGTAAAACCCCGTGTAAAAAAAAAGGAAAGGGGAAGAGAGAGGGGGGAAGAGAGAGAGAAAGAGGGGGAAGAGAGAAAGAGGGGAATAGAGAAAGAAAGGGAAGAGAGAAAAAGGGGGAAGAGAGAAAGAGTATTAAGGCTGGGGAAAACATTTCTGCTTATTACATGGGTGTCTATGGAAAACAGGTTCCCAACACTCAATCAACAAACAATTTTCAGGAACACATTGGAGCACCTAGCATATGTATTTAAAGTTTCACCACTGAAAACATTGCCAATACTCTTTGGACTACCATTATATAACAAAAGTGTTCCCTGTATGTATACTATCATCCTTAGCTATAACCCACGCTCTTTTCAAACATCCACCTTGTGGGGCAAGAAACACACTTTTTTTTTTTAAAAGAATATAAATATGGCCATAAGATCAAAGATGGTGACACAAGATGAATTTTGTCATGTTTTATTTAATTCAACCCCACAATTATTATGTTTTATGAACTTTATGGCCTGAATGTTCATCAACATAATCAATAGTTTCAGGGGATAGAGGTGTATCATCACAACAGACAATGGTTCTTAACCATACAAGGTTTTATTTAGAAAGCCATCAGTTGATGAGTGTTAATCGATATTAAGAAATTTGAGTTATAACTCTAAAATACACATAGTATACACCAGCCACACAGTGTACGAGGTCAAAAGTTTACAACTTTAGGCTACTGATTGCTTGACTGAGTGATACACAGGTATCAAAGAACTGAATTTATTGTATACATTAGTTCCCTGAATTAGCATGTGTTACTTGAGTACAGTGGAACCCCAAGTTTCGAATGCATTGAGTATCGAACGTGCCCTGTGTTTCAAAGAGTGTATCAGACCTGTCCGCCTGCCCCGCGCCTGCGTGCCTCCCCGTGCAGGCGTCGTGAGTCAGTCCGGCTTTGTTTATCCTCCGAGTGAACATTACCCTGCGCGCTCATCCAAACATTTCACAATTAATTCATTGTGTTTGGTGCTTGTTCATTAAATGCAACTGTGAAATAAGCTACCATGGACCCAAAGAAACTTCCTAGTGGCACCCCTGTGGTAAAGAAAGTGAGAAACACCATAGAAGTGAAGAAGGAAATTAAACAAAAATACGAGTGGTGTGCGACTTGTGGAGCTTGCCAGGATGTGTGGCAAAAGCAAATCAACAATTGCTTCTATGAGTAGAGGCAGTGGTAGAGGCAATGGTTGAGGCAGTCTTAACCCTTTACCGGGCAGGACCGTGTAGAGACGGTCCTAAACACGTGTTTTTTGCACGTGTCATCCTACTCCCCCAGCGCATCTAGGTTCCCGTTCTCTGTTTCTGACCAATCACAAGCCTTCTGTGAGTCGCTCCAGCTAAGTGAGACCGGCATCTGCTCGCTTCCCATTGGTTGAGAGACCAAAATGTAAACACTTCTCGCTTGGCGTCACCCAGAGCCAGATTTTTGCTCTTCTTCCACTCATATACACTGTGATTATACTCTCTACAATGTCGGTAAGTACTTATTGTTGTGTCCAGTGTGTAAATGAATAGTTTAGGCATATTTTGAGATATATATCAGGAGTTAGATATGCATAATATGAGTGTACCATGCAATTGAAAAAAGTGCAACAAAGAGGACCGTGTACAGACGGTCCCGCCCGTCAGGGCCACATTTCAAATTTCAGTAAATAAATATTTATATAAAAATTTCTAGTGCATATATGAATTCTGTAGTGGTCTGGGTGTGTACAGAACATTCTTATTGTCATTCAGATCAATGAGAAATTGTTCTATTGTGAACCCTTCCAACAGAAGTTCAAATATCTCTGCATTTTGGTGGAAAGTGACTCAGATCCAGAACCAGATGACCTGTTGCCATCTCAGTGCAGTACCAACGTGCAGAAAGGCCTGATGACAGTGTGAGGTTTGACCAAAATGATAGGTTTGATAAAATGCTAGGTCACTGGCCAGTGCAAGGCAGAATATTTACATGCAATTATTGCAGCAAAACAAAAAATCATGTCACATCCTCATTTTTGTGTGCCGTATGCAAGGTAAATCTATGCATCAAGAAGGAAAGAAATTGCTTCATAGCCTTTCATTGTAGCAATTAGTGATCAAGAATGATTGTTTTTCTCAGGAAATTCAGGAATATGGGACTTGAAAGTTTTATCCCTTTGCAATGTGTCCATGTTGCTCTTTGGTTCACTTTTATATTTTTTATACCTACAAAATGTTTGGAAACAAGTTCCATTTGTGTTTTTGATATTGTATATTAGTATAATAAAATAGAAAAATACTTATTTGGTGTTTTATTAACAATTGCAAATTTGCAACATTCAGAATTTGACACCCTTTAACGGTCAGGACCGTCTGTAGACGGTCCTTGAATATTGGCAATTGCGTGAAAAGTTTTTTTTAGAATTTCAATTATATGGGCTCATTATCCTTACATTGAGTTACTCTATCCACTCATATGAAACACATTTCGAAATTATCATTTTCCAGGGAGTGCCCGGTAAAGGGTTAATGTAGAGTGAGAGGTGAGTAAACAAGATTAAATGAATAAACGTGAGAGAATGAGAGTGTAGAAGGTTCGCAAGTTTTGTAAACAAACCAGTTGTTGTTGCTGTTACCAGCCTGGACACGAATGGATTATGTTCACTCCGTCAAACCGACTGAAAAAACATCTCATATTTATGTTAATTTATATGTTTATATGTTACATAGCATGTTTATTATATAATTTTGAAAAAATATCATAAATGGATTAAGCAAAATGTCTATACAGTGGACCCCCGAGTAACGAACAAAATTCATTCCAGTCAAGTAGGTTAGTCCATTTCAGACCCCCAAAAATACACTTACAAAAGCACTTACTATATTATACTTACATAATTGTACGATTTTCGGGGTGTTCGTAACTCTGGGGTCCACTGT
Organism: Cherax destructor; assembly: GCA_009830355.1. Classification (NCBI taxonomy): domain Eukaryota; kingdom Metazoa; phylum Arthropoda; class Malacostraca; order Decapoda; family Parastacidae; genus Cherax; species Cherax destructor. The sequence continues at coordinate 60,746 of WNWK01003085.1, read as the reverse complement.
ATTAACGTTTTATACGCCTCAGAGTGATTATTATTGCGTTATTATTATTATTTTTTTTTTTCAACAAGTCGGCCGTCTCCCACCGAGGCAGGGTGACCCAAAAAGAAAATACTTTCATCATCATTCAACACTTTCACCACACTCATACATAATCACTGTCTTTGCAGATGAGCTCAGATACGACAGCTGAGAAAAGTCCCTCCCAGCTGTCACTATCTCAGACCCCTCCTTTAAAGTGCAGGCATTGTACTTCCCATTTCCAGGACTCAAGTCCAATTAAATCAATTAACTGGTTTCCCTGAATTCCTTCACAAAATGTTACCCTGCTCACACTCCAACAGATCGTCATGTCCCAAAACCTTCGTCTCCATTCACTCCTATCTAACACGCTCACACATGCTTGCTGGAAGTCCAAGCCCTCGCCCACAAAACCTCCTTTACCCTTCCTCCAACCTTTTCTAGGACGACCCTACCCCGCCTTCCTTCCCCTACAGATTTATACGCTCTCCAAGTCATTCTACTTTGATCCATTCTCTCTAAATGACCAAACCACCTCAACAACCCCTCTGACAAATACTTTTAGTAACTCCACACCTTCTCCTAATTTCCACATTCCGAATTTTCTGCATAATATTTACACACACATTGCCCTTAGACAGGACATCTCCACTGCCTCCAGCCTCCTCCTCGCTGCAGCATTTGCAACCCATGCTTCACACCCATATAAGAGTGTTGGTACCACTATACTTTCGTACATTCCCTTCTTTGCCTCCATGGATAACGTTTTTTGTCTCCACAGATACCTCAATGCACCACTCACCTTTTTTCCTTCATCAATTCTATGGTTAACCTCATCCTTCATAAACCCATCCGCTGACACGTCAACTCCCAAATATCTGAAAACATTTACTTCTTCCATAATCCCTCTCACCAATGTGATATCCAATTTTTCTTATTTAAATCGTTTGATACCCTCATCACCTTACTCTTATCTATGTTCACTTTTAACTTTCTACCTTTACACACTCTCCCAAACTCGTCCACTAACCTTTGCAACTTTTCTTTAGAATCTCCCATAAGCACAGTATCATCAGCAAAAAGTAACTGTGTTTTTAATTCTCCATAATTTAATCCCACCCCTCTCCCCAACACCCTAGCATTTACTTCTTTTACAACCCCATCTATAAATATATTAAACAACCATGGTGACATTACACATCCCTGTCTAAGACCTACTTTTACTGGGAAGTAATCTCCCTCTCTCCTACACACCCTAACCTGAGCCTCACTATCCTCATAAAAACTCTTTACAGCCTTCAGTAACTTACTACCTATTCCATACACTTGCAACATTTGCCACATTGCTCCCCTATCCACTCTATCATATGCCTTTTCTAAATCCATAAATTTTCTAATCCATAAATTATCGTTATTAATATGGCATCTTCAAGACTAATAACACACTCTTAGTGATTTGAATGTGTTCCTTCATGCCAGCACAGGTGCAAGTTGTGGAGTTTAAAGCAGTTAAGTTCAGTAACAAAGTGTAGCATTAAGAGTGTAGTGATTAAGCAATAGAAAGAGGACGAAACGAAATAAACTCCTGACAGTATAAGCCGCTCTGCCTATCTTCTGCAAGGTATGTACACCTGTTCATTTGTACATTATGGTTTTCTTATGAAAGAAGTGATCTAATGCAGTTAGCATTACAAACTCCGTTTTCTCTTATACTAACACGTCTGAAGGAGGAAAGAATGGGAAGATATTTTCATAGCTGGAGCAAGAATGCCCACCACCACCGTCCTCCCCGCCACCACATTTGTAATGACATACATATTTTATTCATTCTAGAGTGTATATCAGGTTTTCATGTTATTTATATTGTTTATGTCATATTAGATGAATTGTGATAGATAAATAAGCTGTAGAGTTGATAATAGCGTCATAGTGAAGTACTATTTTGTCATGCCTCCTGACAGCAGGAACGAATTAATTGGATTTACATTATTTCTTATGGGAAATATTGCTTCGAGTTTCGAACGTTTCGGCTTTAGAACTAGCTCCTGGAATGGATTAAGTTTGAAACTCAGGGTTCCACTGTATTTATATATGAGTAAGATAAGTTTAAACCAATGTAAAAAAACAATAAATAATGAAGTATCAGTTGTAAAAATATAAAACGTGTCTTAAGTTCATAATGCTTGAAATACTCACGTTAGTATCTTTTCTGAGAGTTTAACTTGTAATGCGTGTTCTTCAAGCGTTGAGTTATTCATTTCCCTGAGAGCCTTTTGTGCATCTGATCTTCTTAGGAACTGAACAAAACCATAACCTTGAGAAAGGCCACGCCGCTTGACTATTAACACGGAGTGAACTGCTCCATTTCTCTGGAAATGCTAGAGAAAAGTTCAGCATTTAATATTAAGATTACTATGTAAAACTACAGCAGTCCCCCCCATATCCACGGGGGATACGTTCCAAGATCTACCGTGGATACCTGAAACCACAGATAGTAGCAAACCCTGTAAGTCAAAAATTTTCATTCACATACATAACTATGATAAAGTTTAATTGAAAAATTACACACAATAAGTCGAGAATTAGCACTTTTTCACTGAGCAGTGTGTGATGCCTCAGTAGACCTGCAGGCTGCTGTCAGCAACAGCCTGGTTGATGATGCCTGGCCTAAGACGACGGGGTCTAACGCATAATCAATCTTGAAATCATCACAGTTACAGGAATATGAGGCATTCAAGGTTGGAAATGCTTGCAATTCACTCTGAGAGTTCAAGGCTACAGCAAATGATGAGGAAGACAGAAGCAATGTGGATAATAACAAGAACAAAGAAAAGAAGGTACAATACCATGGTATCCAAGCAAAAGAGTCAGAAATTGGATTGGTTTAGACACTAGAATTAGCCTAAAATAGGCCTCAAAATGGGCAAAAATTACTGATGCATAAAGTGCTCTTTACCTCCAATTTTGTGCATAGACGATTCTGTAAGTATTGTATAAAATTCTGCCTTTATAGTGTCCTTACCTTTAGAAAAATTCTCTACTTTTTCGAAGATGATAAAAAAGCAACACAGAAAGGGTTCTCAGTTTGGGGGGGAGCCAACAGTGAAGGGGTTAAAAGGTGTAACAAGTTTACCAAAATCACAATACAGTATAATACTCCTGGAGAATGAAGGAGTGTAGTATTTTTTCTTCCCTGCATATTATTAGCCATGTGGTGGCTACCATAAAAAAACAACAGTAAAAAATAAACACAAAATTTAGCTCTAACTGAAATGACAACTTATATTAAGTTACCATACAATGACAGTGAGCAGCTCAGTGAAAGTGAAAAGTCACTTTTATTCTTAATAAAGTTACCTTTTTAAGGACTTCCTCTGTAGTAGCAAAGTTGAGGTTCTTTACATAAATTGTTGTGTCTGGTTCAGGGTTGGGCAGGGTGTCCAGATTTTCTTCCTCTTTTTCTTCTTCCTCCTCTATAAATACACAAGAAAATGTTTAGGCAATAAAAATCATGTGAATAAAAATCTCAACAACAATTGGTAAGCTACCTAGAAATAAAATCTTTAATACATCATAAATAAAACTAAAAAACTAAGAGATTTGTCTTAACTTGTTCACAAGACTTCTCACAATACAATAAAAATTATAGATTAAATTAAAAATTAAGAGAAATAAATGAAGATTATGTATACAGTACAGGTATCCCTCAACATTCACGTTTTCCACTTTCACGGGCTTCACACATTCGCGAATTCCCGGCCGCCAAATTTCCACCCACCAAATCATATTTAAGTTTCCCGCCACCCGAGCGTCCCTACTACCTTCCTTCAGACCCGGCAAACAGCCCGCCCACCCCTCACTCACTCACTGAGTCTTTTCTTCGTTCATTATTTGTTATTAAACTACAGTATAACATGTATGTAGTACTATATAGTACAATATTTTACTATGTTTTCATGCGTTTTATGATTGTTCATGGTTCAATAGGTTAAGGAAGCAGTAAGTAATGAATGTACTAAATAAAGGTTATCTATCTATTACATTTATTCCAAATTGATATCAGAAACATGATAAATACCCTAGAACTGTAATAAAGATGCTGAAATGAATAATATATGCCATATTGTATGAGTGGGGTAAGAGAGCATGCAGACCGCCACCATAAAAGATGTTTACATCAGGGTAAACATGCCTAAATCACTCTTGTTATAAGAACAAATGCAAAAATAGCATTTATTATTTATTAAAGGGGGGGGGGTCTAAGATAGTGACAGGTGGGAGGGACTTTTCTCAGCTGTCGTATCTGAGCTCCTCTGCAAAGACAGTGATTATGTATGAGTGTGGTGAAAGTGTTGAATGATGATGAAAGTATTTTCTTTTTGGGGATTTTCTTTCTTTTTGGGTCACCCTGCCTCGGTGGGAGACGGCCGACTTGTTGAAAAAAAAAAAAATTTTTTTATAATAATTGATCTGGAACACTTTAACCCTTTCGGGGTTTTGGTCGTACTAGTACGTCTTACGCACTGGGGTTATTGACGTACTAGTACGCCTAAATTCTAGCGCCCTCAAATCAAGCAGAAACAGGCTGTTAGGCCTAGATGTGATAGAATGGGTCTGTGCGGTCAGTGTGTTCAGTATAAAAAAATTCCTGCACCACACAGTGCATAATGAGGAAAAAAACACTGACTGTGTTTTTGGTTTAAAACAACGACTTTGCAGTCTATTTTCGTATGGTATTTATTGTTGTATTCTCGTTTTCTTGTTCTCATTTGATAGAATGGAAGATATATTACAGAAATAGAGATGATTTTGATTGGTTTGACAATACCAAGTACCTTGAAATTGAGCTCAAAGTAGCGAAAATGTTCGATTTTTGACGATGTTCAAGAGTAAACAAATCTCACCATGCATCCAATACACATCAACTGGCGAGTCTAATATTCATGCACAAGTGCTCTGATATTATTTATACCATTTTTACAATGATGCAGTTGTATACATAACAATAAATCTTCTATTTTTTTGTGAGAATAAAAATTCAAAATGGAAAGCAAAAGTAATGTAAGAGGGGCCTGGAGACGTGACTAATGAACAGAGAAGATGTTATTTTAGTGCCAGGAATGTCTGTCTTGTTTATTATGGATCCTATTTTGAAATTGGCATCGTTTGAAATTTGTGTGAAATTGGCCAAATTGCCATTTTCTGACCACTATTTTGGGTAGTTGAAATTGGTAAATAGGCGGTTTCTTGTACTCAATCGATAGAAGAAATGGAGTTCTAGCGAAATAGCTATAATTTTAGTAGACTGAAACATTTGAATGTGCCGAAAATAGGGATCAAAGTGGGCAAAATCGCGGATGCGTAAGTGTCATGGCTACCACTAACTTCGCGAAAGCATAATTCCGTTAGTTTTCGATCAAATTTCATATTTTTTGTGGAGTTATGATCGGAAAAAGATTCTCTATCATTCCATAGGAAAAAATAATTTTTTTTTTTAAATTCGTGGACCCTGAGAACGAGTTTCAGAGACCCCCCTTGGACCCCCAAAGGGTTAAATGTCATCAGTATTTGGTAGCTGACATTTAGAGCACTCCACAGCAATTATTATTATTTTTTTTTTTATTAACACATCGGCCGATTCCCACCAAGGCAGGGTGGCCCGAAAAAGAAAAACTTTCATCATCATTCACTCCATCACTGTCTTGCCAGAAGGGTGCTTTACACTACAGTTATAAAACTGCAACATTAACACCCCTCCTTCAGAGTGCCGGCACTGTACTTCCCATCTCCAGAACTCAAGTCCGGCCTGCCGGTTTCCCTGAATCCCTTCATAAATGTTACTTTGCTCACACTCCAACAGCACGTCAAGTATTAAAACCATATGCCTCCATTCACTCCTATCAAATACGCTCACACATGCTTGCTGGAAGTCCAAGCCCCTCGCACACAAAACTTCCTTTACCCCCTCCCTCCAACCTTTCCTAGGCCGACCCCTACCCCGCCTTCCCTCCACTACAGATTTATACACTCTCGAAGTCACTCTGTCTCGTTCCATTCTCTCTACATGTCCAAACCACCTCAACAACCCCTCCTCAGCTCTCTGGACAATCGTTTTGGTAATCCCGCACCTCCTCCTAATTTCCAAACTCCGAATTCTCTGCATTATATTCACACCACACATTGACCTCAGACATGACATCTCCACTGCCTCCAGCCTTCTCCTCGTTGCAACATTCATCACCCATGCTTCACACCCATATAAGAGCGTTGGTATAACTATACTCTCATACATTCCCTCTTTACTTCCATGGACAAGGTTCTTTGTCTCCACAGACTCCAAGTGCTCCACTCACCCTTTTCCCCTCATCAATTCTATGATTCACCTCATCCTTCATAGACCCATCCGCCGACATGTTCACTCCCAAATATCTGAATACATTCACCTCCTCCATACTCTCTCCCTCCAATCTGATATCCAATCTTTCGTCACCTATTCTTTTGTTATCCTCATCACCTTACTCTTTCCTATATTCACTTTCAATTTTCTTCTTTTACACACCCTACCAAATTCATCCACCAACCTCTGCAGCTTCTCTTCAGAATCTCCCAAAAGCACAGTGTCATCAGCAAAAAGCAACTGTGACAACTCCCACTTTGTATTTGCTTCTTTATCTTTTAGCCCAACACCTCTTGCCAAGACCCTCGCATTCACTTCTCTTACAACCCCATCTATAAATATATTGAACAACCACGGTGACATCACACATCCTTGTCTAAGGCCCACTTTTACTGGGAAATAGTCCCCTTCCCTCCTACACACTCTAACCTGAGCCTCACTATCCTCATAAAAACTCTTCACTGCTTTCAGTAACCTTCCTCCTATTCCATACAAAACCTGCAAAATCTGCCACATTGCCCCCCTATCTACCCTATCATACGCCTTTTCCAAATCCATAAATGCCACAAAAACATCTTTACCCTTATCCAAATACTGTTCACCTATATGTTTCACTGTAAACACTTGGTCTACACACCCCCTACCTTTCCTAAAGCCCCTTGTTCATCTGCTATCCTGCTTTCTGTTTTACTCTTAATTCTTTCAATAATAACTCTACCATACACTTTACCAGGAACACTCAACAGACTTATTCCCCTATAATTTTTGCACTCTCTTTTGTCCCCTTTGCCTTTATACAAAGGAACAATACACGCTCTCTGCCAATCCCTAGGTACCTTACCCTCTTCCATACATTTATTAAATAATAGCACCAACCACTCCAAAATTATATCCCCACCTGCTTTTAACATTTCTATCTTTATCCCATCAATCCCAGCTGCCTTACCCCCTATCATTCTACCCACTGCCTCACGAACTTCCCCTACACCCACAACTGGCTCTTCCACACTCCTACAAGATGTTATTCCTCCTTGCCCTACACACGAAATCACAGCTTCCCTGTCTTCATCAACATTTAACAAATCCTCAAAATATTCTCTCCATCTTCCCGATACCTCTAACTCTCCATTTAATAACTCTCCTCTCCTATTTTTAACTGTCAAATCCATTTGTTCTCTAGGCTTCCTCAACTTATTATTATTATTATTAATAATAATAATAATTATTATTATTATTATTTCCCTACAATATATTGTAGGGATATGATAGGCATATGATAGAGTGGATAGGGGAGCAATGTGACAAATGTTGCAAGTGTATGGAATAGGTAGTAAGTTACTGAAGACTGTAAAGAGTTTTTATGAGGATAGTGAGGCTCAGGTTAGGGTGTGTAGGAGAGAGGGAGATTACTTCCCGGTAAAAGTAGGTCTTAGACAGGGATTTGTAATGTCACCATGGTTGTTTAATATATTTATAGATGGGGTTGTAAAAGAAGTAAATGCTAGGGTGTTGGGGAGAGGGGTGGGATTAAATTATGGAGAATTAAATGCAAAATGGGAGTTGACACAGTTACTTTTTGCTGATGATACTGTGCTTATGGGAGATTCTAAAGAAAAGTTGCAAAGGTTAGTGGACGAGTTTGGGAGAGTGTGTAAAGGTAGAAAGTTAAAAGTGAACATAGATAAGAGTAAGGTGATGAGGGTATCAAACGATTTAAATAAAGAAAATTGGATATCACATTGGAGAGAGGGATTATGGAAGAAGTAAATGTTTTCAGATATTTGGGAGTTGACGTGTCAGCGGATGGGTTTATGAAGGATGAGGTTAACCATAGAATTGATGAAGGAAAAAGGTGAGTGGTGCATTGAGGTATCTGTGGAGACAAAAATGTTATCCATGGAGGCAAAGAAGGGAATGTACGAAAGTATAGTGGTACCAACACTCTTATATGGGTGTGAAGCATGGGTTGCAAATGCTGCAGCGAGGAGGAGGCTGGAGGCAGTGGAGATGTCCTGTCTAAGGGCAATGTGTGGTGTAAATATTATGCAGAAAATTCGGAATGTGGAAATTAGGAGAAGGTGTGGAGTTACTAAAAGTATTTGTCAGAGGGCTGAAGAGGGTTGTTGAGGTGGTTTGGTCATTTAGAGAGAATGGATCAAAGTAGAATGACTTGGAGAGTGTATAAATCTGTAGGGGAAGGAAGGCGGGGTAGGGGTCGTCCTAGAAAAGGTTGGAATGAAGGGGTAAAGGAGGTTTTGTGGGCGAGGGGATTGGACTTCCAGCAAGCATGTGTGAGCGTGTTAGATAGGAGTGAATGGAGACAAATGGTTTTTGGGACATGACGATCTGTTGGAGTGTGAGCAGGGTAACATTTTGTGAAGGGATTCAGGGAAACCAGTTAATTGATTTAATTGGACTTGAGTCCTGGAAATGGGAAGTACAATGCCTGCACTTTAAAGGAGGGGTCTGGGATAGTGATAGCTGGGAGGGACAATTCTCAGCTGTCGTATCTGAGCTCCTCTGCAAAGACAGTGATTATGTATGAGTGTGGTGAAAGTGTTGAATGATTATGAAAGTATTTTCTTTTTGGGGATTTTCTTCTTTTTGGGTCACCCTGCCTCGGTGGGAGACGGCTGACTTGTTGAAAAAAAAAAAAATATTATTATTTCCTTACAATATATTGTAGGGAAATAATAATAATAATAATAATAATTAATAATAATTGCTGTGGAGTGCTCTAAATGTCAGCTACCAAATACTGATAACATTTAAAGTGCTCCAAATCAATTACTATAAATTATTATCATTCTAAAAACAATAAATGCTATTTTTGCATTTGTTCTTATGACAAGAGTGATTTAGGCATGTTTACCCTGATGTAAACATCTCATATGGTGGCAGTCTGCATGCTCTCTTACCCCACTCATATAATATGGCATATTATTCATTTCAGCATCTTTATTACAGTTCTAGGGTATTTATCATGTTTCTGATATCAATTTGGAATAAATGTAATAGATAACCTTTATTACTAATATTAGTGTAATTACACAACATTTTATTAGCGCTAAGGCTAACATCCACCACCTATGACGACTCACCAGACACTGACTTACTGCTAGCCTCTCCTTCCCTACAATAGCTCCTCCCACTTCGTAACAATGTTAGATGGTGAATTTAATGTATTTTTCTGTAAGTTTAACTCGTTGTATGTGTATTTTACTTTTTTATTGTTTTCTGTAATATATGAGTTATGCAAATTAAAATAAAGTTATTAAGTTGGAGTTTCATTTTTTTTTCTAATGTATACATATTTAATTCAACATTTGGCATCATTACAAAGTGGGCGGAGCTACAGCAGAGGGAGAAGAAGCAGTATGTCAGTAACTTTATTCCCCATGACACTTCACAACACTATAAAATACGTATTGTATAATTATACTATTACAGGCCTCCCTCCACAGCCAGCTCGTCAAAAGAACATGTATATAGTACATTATTTTACGATGTTTATATGTGTTTTATGATTGTTCATGGTTCAATAGGTTAAGGAAGCAGTATTGTATTATATTTCCCTACAATATATTGGGGCACCAAACATTCGCGATTTTTCAACATTCACGAGGCTCTTGATCCCCTAACCCTCGCGAATGTTGAGGGATACCTGTAGTTGAAATTATATTTTTTTATTAACACATCGGCCGTTTCCCACCAAGGCAGGGTGGTCCGAAAAAGAAAAACTTTCACCATCATTCACTCCATCACTGTCTTGCCAGAGGCATGCTTACACTACAGTTGAAATCTTCTTTCTTCTTTCAACACGTTGGCCATTTCCCACTAAGGCAGGGTGGCCCAAAAGGAAAAACGAAAGTTTCTCCTTTTACATTTAGTAATATATACAGGAGAAGGGGTTACTAGCCCCTTGCTCCCGGCATTTTAGTCGCCTCTTACGACACGCATGGCTTACGGAGGAAGAATTCTATTCCACTTCCCCATGGAGAACAGTTGAAATAACCATATAAAATAAGAATAAGGAAAAACACTTTGATACAAAGTGGCACAAAACTCCCATAGGTACTGTAATATACAGTGAATATTTATTTATTTTAGTAATGTTTAAGGGGCTACCATTACCCTGAAGGTCCAGCGGAATGGCCAGCCACTTCAATCACTAAACCTGAGGTCACATTAAGCCTGTTTGTGAAAGTTGTCCACAGAGCTCTGAAGTGTTGAAGCATGGAATCACAGCTAAATTTACCGAGGGTGGTAGTGTTGGAATATTATTGTTGTATAGTCACAAAATAGCACCACCCCATTAATTTTCTGTCCTTTTGCAGCATCAGCTCTAATGTATCCTATAAATGATAGGGATATGAGAGCATCCTCCTGTCCTTTTGGTCTAGGGCTCCTTTTAGATTCATAATTTTTTCAATATATGAGCAGTTGGAAATCATCCCTCTGAACATTACATAATTTTCCATTACCCATTCTTACACTACTGATATCTACTGACAATTTTTCCATATCTTTTATCAGTACAACTTGTGTGTTTATTTTGGTGTTAGGTGTTTTGTCTGTCTGCTATGAAGAACCAGTAAAGCTGGACAAACTACAACAATGCAAGAACTCACAGGTTACACAAAATACATAAAATTCCATTACATACCTTCCTTATTAGTTTCTAAAGATTGATTGTTTTTCTTTTGTGGCTGAGGTGAGAATTCTGTCTTAAAAACTTGTATTGGAGCCCATTCCAGATACAAGGGAGAATACTTGAATTTTGAGTAAGCCAAACTATAGAAGGCTTTCTTTGCTTCACCTGGATCTAGAAACTCAATAACACCTAGAAAGCGAAACAGAGTGTGAGTAAAACATTAATTATAATTCATTACTAGGATGGGTAGGGATGATGAAGTTCACATGGGAACTGTGATGTCCAATGCATTTTCGAAAATACAGCCAGAGAATGAGTGATGGTGAATGTGCTTCCTTCTTTGGACCACCCTGCCTTAGTGGAAAATAAGTGTGCTAAAAAATTAACACCAAGCAAAAAATCAATTAAAAACTTACAGGAAACACTAGAAGAATTTTTTTTTCGTTAGGCATTATATAACACCATTACCATCATACTAAAACTGCTGAGTGAAAATGAAGAGAGAATAAACTTTACCTGATACACCAGAGGGAGGTACAACTACCCTCCCAAGCTCTCCATATCGCCCAAAAATTTCTGATAATTCTCTGGCAGTAGTTTTAGCTGGAAGATTCTTCACTAAAATGATTGTGCTAGATCGCTGCACATCTGGATTTGAAAATGCCTCCAAGCATATTCCATTATCCTCTAGGAACCTATTAAAATAAAAATGTAAAGAATATTATTACAATGATACTGGCAGGGCATAATGGATGATGTTTGTTGCTTGTTTATACAAGTTAAGCACCAATGAGTTTGACCAGTAATTGGATGGGTGACCATATGAATACAGCCTCTCGCTAAGAAAACACTGATAAGCCACAGGATTTAATACATAATTAACATATTAAAAACTACTATATATAAATAGAGAATATACCTTATTCTATTAATGATTATTCATAAATTTTATCTAAATGTTTTTAACACATCAGATGTCTACCACCTAGGTAGGGTGACCCAAAAATGAATAAACACATTTACCATCACTCACTATCACTGTCTTGCCAGCGGTGGCTCACCGACATTATAACTCAGATGACCCTCCAAACTGCAATATCACCACCCGTTATTCAGAGTACAGGCACTGTGCTTCCCACTTCCAGGACTCAAGTCTAGCTAACTTGTTTCCCCTGAATTCTTTCATAAATGTAACCTTGCTCACATTCCAACAGCACATCAAATCATAAAAACCACTTATGTCCACTCACTCCTATTTAATGTGCTGGATTTCCAAGCTGCTCTAAATACCGTAAAAAATTATAGGGTAAAATAAAGACAAAGAGCCACAGAATTCTTCACCTGGGGAAGGTTTCTCTGAAGTGTGAGCTTCATCTTTTGACGACAATTTAACAAAGAAACTAACTCAAATTCTGCTTCTGGGAAGCCCTCAAATAAGGTCTACATTATACACACCATAGCAAGACAACAAAATAAGAAATACTTACTGCCATTTTTTCTTTAGATATATAGGATATGCAAGAACAAGTTTCTCAGAATAAAGCTACACTGTCAAAATTTTCTCTACACTGAAATTTCCAAAGTACCTCATCCAGAAATAGACATAAAACTCAACAAATCAAGAAGAGACTGTGCACAGAAAATAACAAACATACTGCATTATATTATCAAACTTAGTATAGAACTATTTTCAAACCTTTACCTTACCAAACATGGTGAAACTTAAAAATGTTAAGAAGTGTGCAGCCATAGTGATGCCTGAGCTGAGAAGACAGACCTACAAAGATTACAAAATAGTGCTAGAAATAAACAAAGACAGGCATTTTACTGCAGGAGGCTCTAACACAAAATGACAAGAATGAAATAACTTAGATAACTGAGTTAAGGAGTATGATTTACAAGCACTAGAACTGTCTGTATATTTAGTACTTTTAATATTAAACAGACTGCCCACTTCTTGGCCAGACACACTGGCTACTCAAACTCCAGGTAACATAACCATGACTCAGGGTAAGTAACACAATGACATAGTTGAAAAGTATTTAATATAAGTAACAATATATGCAGTCTAATATACAGTACTTTAACAGAAACTTAATTGAAGTGGTGTATGTGAACTTCTAGCGAGACAGTTACTTAATGATGGTGAACGCAATTCATTAATTTTCAGGCCATCCTACCTCAGTGGGAGATGGCCATTGAAAAAAGACATTGAGCAGGTTCAGGGTTATTTAAACACTGCACCATCTTTTGTGCAATTTCTGCATACCTATAAATGTTTTATTTGTCAAATACAAGACATTCCAATATGTCTCCTTATTTCTCTGACAGAATATAAGTTTATATTGTTTTCTTTGTAAACTTGGTCAATTTCACATTTGAGAGAAACACAGTCCAAGATTTCTTTGTTTTACTGTTTGCCATGAAGAACAATGTTACAATACAGTAAATATCTGATATAACGGACTATTAGGGGTGTCTGTTGTAAAAGAAAAATGTTTTAAAATAGAAGAGTACTTTACTGTATACTTAATATAGAAATGTACACACAATTTACAGATATTCAGCAATAAACATTGAAAATAAAGGAGTTAAAGGTACAATTCAACCTGTGAATTTTGCCTACAGTATTAAGTGCTATATCAGGGGTTTACTGTACTGTGGTTGGAACAATTCACACCCAAACACTCAATTCAGAGAGGAAGCTTCAGATGATGTTACAATTTTTATATGATGTTACAATCTACAGCTGATGTTACAATCTATAGCTGATGTTACAATCTATAGCTGATGTTACAATCTATAGCTGATGTTACAATCTATAGCTGATGTTACAATCTATAGCTGATGTTACAATCTATAGCTGATGTTACAATCTATAGCTGATGTTACAATCTATAGCTGATGTTACAATCTATAGCTGATGTTACAATCTATAGCTGATGTTACAATCTATAGCTGATGTTACAATCTATAGCTGATGTTACAATCTATAGCTGATGTTACAATCTATAGCTGATGTTACAATCTATAGCTGATGTTACAATCTATAGCTGATGTTACAATCTATAGCTGATGTTACAATCTATAGCTGATGTTACAATCTATAGCTGATGTTACAATCTATAGCTGATGTTACAATCTATAGATGATGTTACAATGTATAGATGATGTTACAATCTATAGATGATGTTACAATATATATACTGGAGTATTATCAACTCATTACATGATAAGAGTTCAGGAGGGAATAAAACTATGTTTAAAGTTTCCTATCTGTAATGTAGGTTAGTTGTGAAGTGTGAATGTGCAAATTTGTTATTCTCTCATTTTTCCCCACTATGATATTATTTAATATAAAACCTGTTATGAATATTACACATTCACAAGAAGTTAGGCATGAAATACAGTGGACCCCCGGTGTTCGTCCTGCTCAAAACACTCCCTTTTATGTAAGTGTATTTTTTTAAATGCTTTTATAAGTGTAGTTTTGGGGGTCTAAAAGGACTAGTCTACTTTACATTATTTCTTAAGGGAATAAATTCGATTGGTAATGGCACTTCAACAGCATTCTGTTACGAAAAATGGACGAACACCGGGGGTCCACTGTATTATTATTATTCCATTGGGATCAAACAGTGCCTAGGGGAATGCAAGGCAATCAAATTTGACCCAAAGCAGAGGAAGAGAAGTTCTATTTCTTGGATCAAGAGCCCCTCATCATCATCAAGGAACCTTTGAGGGATGGGGCATATAGTATAAACCAGGGCCAATATAAAAAAGCAAGCATAATATAATGAATACTCACCTCTTTGTTTCAGCAACAATTTGAGCTTCACCAAGAGCAAGATTGACTGCTACACTCTGCTTGCCTTCAGAGTGCAGAATCTGGAAGATATTTGCATTTTAGAGTCACATGCATATTAGGTATGATTCAGGAAACAAATATTACCGAAACAACCATTTAACCCTCAAGCTGTCGATCATGTGTTCGTACATCCCAGTGATCGCCGTCCATGATGTACTAGCATGCATAATTCGTAGAGCCCTCAAGTGTGCTACGACTGGCAAATTTGGGCGTAGACATGAGAGAATGTGTGTATGCTGCGAGTGCACACAGTATAAAAATCTTACCCCAGACAGTGCATTATGGGAATCGTTAACCAATGACCCTGTGATTGGGGAACAAAAATGATTCTGGGAAATTTTTAGGGTGGGGTTTGAGGTTCTAATATTATTCATAAGTTTTTGGTTACTTTAAGACTGGAAGTGGCCTGAAAAAATACTCAAAATGGCAGAAATGGTAAATTTGGGGCAATTTTACTGGGAAAGGGTAGAAGGCACCCTAATCAACACCCCCTGTCTGTTTTATGGGTTATTAATAGGTCTGTATCAATTACTGGGAAGGCTTAAACCGTGAGTAAGCACTCTTGCTTATAGTTTATTAACAGAGTAATAGGAAGAATTTTCATTTTTTTTTGTGTGTGACAGTGGATTCAAAATAAAAGGCAAGTGTTATACAGAAAAGGACTGGGGACACATTTAATAAACAGAGGAAAAGTTACTTCAATAGTTGGAATGCCTACAGTGCCACTTGCACAGCTTATTTGCTGGTAGGGAAGCTGGTGGTGGAACAACAGCTCCTGATTTCATTGTTTACTTATGCCACTTACATGCTAGTAAGTTGGACACAGTTAAAATATTAAAATGCTATTTCAATTATAATTCCTATCTGTAGACAAACTCCTATATATTTATCAACACAGATATCACTAGCTTAAAGGTTTCTACTTAATGTACTCTAAGATAATGACTGAAATTCTGTATATGTACCTCCAAGAACATATAATGGAAGTAGCAGCCTAAAAAGTTCATATAGCTTAAACATGAATCATTCATCTTGTGGAATATTAAATCTGGACTTAACCCTTTCAGGGTCCAAGTCATAGATCTATGCATTGTCCACAGGGTCCAAACCGTAGATCTACGTCATGAGCTCAGCTCACTCAGATATGCTGTGATTGGTAAATTTGGGCCTGGATATGAGAGAATGCATCTATGTAATAAGTGTGCACCACAAAGTAAATCCTGAAGAACGCAGTGCATAAAAAAAAAAAAAATGAGACTGTTTTTTGATTAAAACAGCAACTTTGTGGTGTATTTTCATGTGGTTTTTATGGTTGTATTCGCAGTTTCTTGGTCTCATTTGATATAATGGAAAATATATTACAGAAATAGAGATGATTTTGATTGGTTTTAGTACTGAAAATAGCTTCTAATTGAGCTCAAAGTAGCGGAAATGTTTGATTTTTGCTGATTTTCAAAATAAACAAATCACATCACACGACCAATACACGTCCAACTGGTAGGTCTAATATACATTTACAAATGCACTGATAGTGTTTATACAATTATTACAATATTGCATAAGAGTAATTCATTATTTTTTTGGTGTAAATAAAAATTCTTTATGTAAATAAAAAATAAAAATGGAATTCATCTGTAAAGCCTGGAAACGTAACTAATAAATAGAGGAAATGTTATTTTAGGGCCAGGAATGCCTGCATTGTTTATTCTGGACGCTGTTTTGAAATTGGAATACAGTGGTACCTCGACTTACGATATTTTTTCATTCCAGAATGCTGTTCAAGTGCCATTACCAAACGAATTTATCTCCTTAAGAAATGTTGTAAAATAGACTAGTCCTTTTAGACCCCCAAAATTACACTTACAAAAGCATTTAAAAAAATAAACTTACATAAAAGGGTGAGTTTGGGGACCATCGTAAGTCGAGGTACCACTGTATTTTGAACTTTGTGTGAAATTGGTGAAATTACCAATTTCTGATCACTTTATTGGCTACTTGAAATAGTTGATTGGGCAGTTTCTTGTACTCAATCAATAAAATAGAAGTAATACTAATGAAATAGCTAAGAATATGGTCAACTGGAATAATGTAATTGGCCTAAAATAGGAATCAAAGTGGGCAAAATCGCTGATATGTAAATATCGCTGACAGTCAAATTCGTGATAATGCAATTTCGTCAGTTTTCCACCAAATTTCGTACTTTGTTTTATTACCTTCAGAAAAAGATTCTCTACCATTTCATAAGAAAAAAAACAAATTTTTTTTTTAAATTCTTGGACCCTGTGGACAATGCGTAGATCTACTACGGCTTGGACCCTGAAAGGGTTAAAAATTCAGAATTTGTTTTATTTTGTTTACAGGCTACAGTTGATGTGATAAATAGATAGTATAAAAATAAACTTTCTAACAGTGAAATATGTTATGTATATCCAATGTAACTAATTCCTTTTACTTAAACAGAGGTATTTTCCTGGTACATTTTTTACAACTTAGAAAATAATGCCTATGAAGCATATATTTTATTGCTCACTTGTATGTCATACTGTAAATACTTGCTTTACAAATGCCCTTCTCCTCCTATATCCATTGTACAGGAGGGCCCTGATTATATGGCAGTTAGGTTCCAGGCTACTGTTGTACAGCGAAAATCACCATAAAGTGAACCACACATTTTTACTTTTAAATACATATTAATGCCTGGCATGTTTACACTATCATTTATTAAGTATGCAAAGGGCTAGGTCTAAAAAAAAAATATGAAAATAAAATGAATGTACAGTACATACACACATTATTTACCATAAAATATTTTTGTCCTTAGCTTATACAATGTGAGTGGTGAATTTGAAACTTTGGAAAATTGCCAGAATACAGAGATGCAGAGCACACAAATTCTGAAAACAGACTGAATTACTGATAACACACCCTGGCTCATGGCAACTGTTATGCAGGCTACTGCATTAATGTGAAGATAATTTGTATATAATGTACGATGCATTATGGGAAAAATGCTCATAAATGTATGTATAATGTCTGTTTTGGATGGACATGTAATAGGTGGTCAGATGGACAACGTATTAAATGGCCAATTGGACAGGTATTAGATGCCCAACTGGGAGTGGTTAGTGACTAAACAAATTTACTTTATTTTTTATTAACACATCGGCCATTTCCCACCAAGGCAGGTGACACACAAAAAAGAAGAAACGCTTTCATCATCATTCACTCCATCACTGTCTTGCCAGAGGTGCACCTGGTCACAGACCGGGCTGCAGGGGCGTTGACCCCCAAAATCCTCTCCAGGTCTCCAGGTATACACTACAATTAAAAAACTGCAGCATCAACACCCTTCCTTCAGAGCACAGGCACTGTACTTCCCACCTCCAGGACTCAAGTCCAGCTTGCTAGCTTCTCTGAATCCCTTCATAAATGTTGCTTTGCTCACACTCAAACAGAACGTCAAGTCATAAAAACCACTTGTCTTCACTCACTCCTCTCTAACACACTTGTGCATGCTTGCTAGAAGTCCAGAGCCCTGGACGTGTACACGTATATGTAGCGTGCCTAAGTAAAAGTAGAAGTACCAAGACGTACCTGTTTTCTTGTGTATTTACGAGACAGAAAGAAAAGACACCAGTATTCCTACCATTGTGTAAAACAAGTACAGGTTTCCAATTCACATGTATTTGGCAGGACGATAGTACCTCCCTGGGTGTTGCTGTCTACCAACCTACTACCTAAACAAATTATCTTCATAATAATGCAGTAGCCTGCATAACAACAAGGCACCCCGACTCACAGCAACACACCCTGGCTCATGGCAATACACCCTTTAGAGCGAATGCTAAGGAAAGGAACATAAAAGGAGTGTTCTCTACAGATTTTGTTTTTCAACAAGTCGGCCGTCTTCCACCGAGGCAGGGTGACCCAAAAAAGAAAGAAAATCCCCAAAAAGAAAATACTTTCATCATCATTCAACACTTCCACCACACTCATACATAATCACTGTCTTTGCAGAGGCGCTCAGATACGACAGCTGAGAATAAGTCCCTCCCAGCTGTCACTATCCCAGACCCCTCTTTTAAAGTGCAGGCATTGTACTTCCCATTTCCAGGACTCAAGTCCAACTAAATCAATTAACTGGTTTCCCTGAATCCCTTCACAAAATGTTACCCTGCTCACACTCCAACAGCTCGTCAGGTCCCAAAAATCATTCGTCTCCATTCACTCCTATCTAACACGCTCACACATGCTTGCTGGAAGTCCAAGCCCCCTCGCCCACTAAACCTCCTTTGCCCAATCCCTCCAACCTTTTCGAGGACGACCCCTACCCCGCCTTCCTTACCCTACAGATTTATACGCTCTCCAAGTCATTCTACTTTGATCCATTCTCTCTAAATGACCAAACCACCTCAACAACTCCTCTTCAGCCCTCTGACAAATACTTTTAGTAACTCCACACCTTCTCCTAATTTCCACACTCCGAATTTTCTGCATAATATTTACACCACACATTGCCCTTAGACAGAACATCTCCACTGCCTCCAGCCTCCTCCTCGCTGCAGCATTTGCAACCCATGCTCCACACCCATATAAGAGTGTTGGTACCACTATACTTTCATACATTCCCTTCTTTGCCTCCATGGATAACGTTTCTTGTCTCCACAGATACCTCAAAGCACCACTCACCTTTTTTCCTTCATCAATTCTATGGTTAACTTCATCCTTCATAAACCCATCCGCTGACGCGTCAACTCCCAAATATCTGAAAACATTTACTTCTTCCATAATCCCTCTCTCCAATGTGATATCCAATTTTTCTTTATTTAAATCATTTGATACCCTCATCACCTTACTCTTATCTATGTTCACTTTCAACTTTCTACCTTTACACACCCTCCCAAACTCGTCCACTAACCTTTGCAACTTTTCCTCAGAATCTCCCATAAGCACAGTATCATCAGCAAAAAAAGTAACTGTGTCAACTTCCATTTTGCATTTAATTCCCCATAATTTAATCCCACCCCTCTCCCCAACACCCTAGCATTTACTTCTTTTACAACCCCATCTATAAATATATTAAACAACCATTGTGACATTACACATCCCTGTCTAAGACCTACTTTTACTGGGAAGTAATCTCCCTCTCTCCTACACACCCTAACCTGAGCCTCACTATCCTCAAAAAAACTCTTTAAAGCCTTCAGTAACTTACTACCTATTCCATACACTTGCAACATTTGTCACATTGCTCCCCTATCCACTATCATATGCCTTTTCTAAATCCATAAATGCAATGAAAACTTCTCTACCTTTATCTAAATACTGTTCACATATATGCTTCACTGTAAACACTTGATCTACACATTTCCTACCCACTCTAAAGCCTCCTTGCTCATATCTGCAATCCTACTCTCTGTCTTACCTCTAATTCTTTCAATAATAACCCTGCCATACACTTTACCTGGTATACTCAGTAAACTTATTCCCCTACAATTCTTACAATCTTTTTTATCCCACTTCCCTTTATATAAAGGAACTATACATGCTCTCTGCCAATCCTTAGGTACCTTCCCCTCTTTCATACATTTAATAAACAAAAATATCAAACAAATACCTACAGTTACTCCCAGTAATATAGAGGGCGGCCCTGCTTTACAGTGCTTCGCAAATATGGAAATTTCAAATTATACCCAAAAACTCATTTATATGGCTCCTGATTTGCTATTACGGCATCCATGTGCCACCTGTCTACTCTGTTTACATCTTATGTGAGCTCTGGGTCTCTCCTGATTATATCTGGAAACTTTTCTAAGTATCAAGCATTGTCAAGTTATTGTGTATTTTATGTGTACTCTTTGTTTTTCTGTTACCACTGTCTTCACCTCATTCCACCAGTCACTGCCCTCACACACCCATCCTCCTATAACCACAAACTCTATTGCTTACTCAAGCACTGCCTTTCTAAATCTACACCATTGTATAAAACATAAGCAATATCTTCTTCCCATAAAACATGGTATCAGGCCACACTGAACACTATTACATCTTCAGGAGAGGTTTGGAAGTGCTCCTGCTTATATTACACATTTTCTTTATACTTTATGTATCAACTTCATCCAAACACAATAAATGGTGTAGATCTCACTACTAAGATCACTATTACTGCTGTTTGGAGTACCAGTAAATAAAACAAGGGCAAGAAACAAAGATAGTATCACAAAACACACACACACACACACACAGATAGAGAGAGATAGATAGATAGATAGATAGATATAGATAGATAGAGATAGAGAGATAGATATAGATAGATAGAGATAGAGAGATAGATATAGATAGATAGAGATAGAGAGATAGATAGAGAGATAGAGAGATAGATAGAGATAGATATAGATAGAGAGATAGAGATAGAGAGATAGAGATAGAGAGATAGAGATAGAGAGATAGAGATGAGAGATAGAGAGATAGAGATAGATAGATAGAGATAGATAGAGAGAGAGATAGAGATAGAGCCCGACCATGGCCCAGGCTCGTCTGGTGCTAGCTTGGTCAACCAGGCTGTTGCTGTTGGAGGCCCACTGCCTTATATATCCATCACAGCCTGGTTGATCTGCCACCTGGTGAAGATACTTGTCCAGTTTTCTCTACACTTGTTCCAGCAGTGTTTCTGATATCTTCTGGCAAGATGTTGAATAATCTGGGGCCACAAATGTTGATACAGTGTTCCCTTACTGTTCCCAATGCATCCCTGCTTTTCACTGGGTTTATTTTGCACCTCCTCCCATATCTCTCGCTCCAGTATGTTGTTATGGCAGTGTGCAGATTTGAGACCAAGCCCTTGAGTACTTTCCAGGTACGTATATACAGTGGAACCTTGACTTACGAGTGCCCCAACTTACGAGTTTTCCGAGTTACGAGCTGTCGCTCGGTCGATTTTTTGCTCTGAGTTGCGAGCCAAAATACGAGTTACGAGCGAGCTTCAGATACACCGCCAACTAGTGGCTGCGTATCTGAAGTCAAATCCAACTCTGTACCCAGAGGAATGTGAGGTACTTCGTCCCATCTCACATGCTCTTCCAAGACATAACTGGAAGGATAATAATTCCACACTAATCCCAGATTGTAGCGAGGCACCCCCATCCCTTGTTTGGTTCTCATATAAATATGGGGAAGAGGTAACCTCCATTTCAACACTCAAGAGTTTTTCCAGAAACATTAAGGTGGGTGGAGTACTGATAGTGGTGGGTGTAGTCATAATGGTTGGAGTAGCCATGGTGGTGGGTGGAGGAGAGATGGTGGTGGGTGGAGGAGAGATGGTGGTGGGTGGAGGAGAGATGGTGGTGGGTGGAGGAGAGATGGTGGTGGGTGGAGGAGAGATGGTGGTGGGTGGAGGAGAGATGGTGGTGGGTGGAGGAGAGATGGTGGTGGGTGGAGGAGAGATGGTGGTGGGTGGAGGAGAGATGGTGGTGGGTGGAGGAGAGATGGTGGTGGGTGGAGGAGAGATGGTGGTGGGTGGAGGAGAGATGGTGGTGGGTGGAGGAGAGATGGTGGTGGGTGGAGGAGAGATGGTGGTGGGTGGAGGAGAGATGGTGGTAGGTGGAGTAGCCATGGTGGTGGGTGGAGCATACAATATTTCTTATTTATAAATACATTTTTCTTATTTAAAAAAAAAATGTAACAAAAAATTGGGTTTTTTTTTGAGGCTGGAACGGATTAATGGCATTTCAATAAGGAAAATTGATCTGATATACGAGCAAATTGAGTTACAAGCTCGGTCACAGAACTAATTAAACTCACAAGTCAAGGTACCACTGTATTATCGTGTATTTCTCTCTCGCTCCTCTGCTCCAGTACGTATATGTTCAAGTAATTTAAAGGCTTTACTGAGTATGTGGGCCGTAAATAATCTCTATTTGTTCAAGCTCTGATATTTCTCCTGCCTTGAACGGAGCCGTCAATTTAAAATCTGCCTTGGTGGGAAACGGCCAATGTGTTAAGTAATTTATACAGAATGGGTTACTAGCCCCTTGCTCCCTCTTATGACATGCATGGCTTATGAAAGAGTTCTTCTCCACTTCCCCATGGAGAATTTTGGTTATTGTACATTATTAAGTTTTAGTTGAAGGTCATTATATATTTAACAGTGAAATATGTGACAGAATTAGAAAAAAAATAGAGTAAACTAAAGTAGCATACTTCTTGTTTAGATTTGTTATACTTGTCAGCCATAAGATCCACAACTGCAGTACTGCCCATGAAGAGTGTGTTCCAGTTGTGCCAGGATCCAGCTCTTACTTTCTTCTCCTTAGCTTTCTTTTCCTTAAAGCTTAAACCTTCTGAAATGGCAAAAAATAGTTAATACAATGTGACATCCTATAAATGATAATTACAAATATTTTCATAAGGTCACTTCAACTAATAATGAGATTACTGTACAAGAACAAACCAAGACAAACACACATCTGGCACACACACTGACCTGGTTTTTCAGAATTTTCCAGTTTTGAGGGAAACATAAAAAACATGAACAATCTACTAATGAATAAAAAATCTGCACCCAAGATTTTTTTTTTTTACAACCTTTGAGGCAGTCAGTTGCCAGCTTTCTTAGAGTCATCCTTGCATGTGGTAGATACCTTCCAGGACCATAACACACAAATCATATAATACCTGTATTAATAATAATACCATGGGAAAGTGGAAAAGAATTGTTCCTCTTTAAGCCATGTGTGTTGTAAGAGGCGACTAAAATGCCGGGAGCAAGGGGCTAGTAACCCCTTCTCCTGCATACATAATATTAATAATGAATCCGTATGTGGGAAAGGAGATTATTTTCCAGTAAAAGTATACCTTAGAAAGGGATGCATGATGTCACTAGGGCTGTTTAACCCTTTTGAGGGTTCAAGCAGTAGTTCTACGTCATGAGCTCAGTCACTCAAATAAGCTGTGAGCAGTAAATTTGGGCCTAGATTTGAGAGAACGCATCTACAGTGGACCCCCGGTTTTCGTACAGTACGAATATCATACAATTCGGATTTAGAACACTTTTTTGGGCAAAATTTTGGTCCGGATTTCGTACCTCCATCCTGAAATCGTATGTATCAGACGCGTCTGCCCGCCCCCCGGGATGCCGCCACTCGTGTGTGTGTCTCAGTCTGGCTCTGTCACTGGTTGAGTGAGCATTCATCCGAAACATTTCGCAAATTTTGGTGCTTGTTTATTGATTGCGACTGCCAAATGGATTTTAGAACTTGACAAGCTGTCAGAGTATGATCAAGATAATATTTTATGAAGGGATTAAGGGAAATAAGTTAGCCAAACTTGAGTCCTGGAGGTGGGAAGTACAGTGCTTGCACTATAGAGGAGTGAGGATATTTGCAGTTTGAAGGGGCATCTAGAGTGAAGTGGATATTGAGAGCAATATTAATTTCGGGGGTCTAGAGAGTGAAAGGGTCAATATTGCTCTCAACGTCCACTTATAAAAAAATATTTTTTATCTGAAATGGTAATCTTTTTCTGAAAGTAATGACACCAAAAGTATTAAATTTGATGGGAAACTTACAGAATTATGCAAACACAAATTTAATAGGTACAAGTGCAATTTATGCATGGCGAGTTTGCCCACTTTGAGTTCCATTTGAAGCCAATATCATTGCCTCTTTCGAGCAAATTCTTAGCTATTTCACTAGTATGCCTTCTATTACAGTGGTCCCTCGGTTTTCGCCGAAAATTTGTTCCAGAATGCTGCTCAAGTGCCATTACCGAACGAATTTACTTCCTTAAGAAATAATGTCATGTAGGTTAGTCTATTTCAGACCCCCAAAAATACACTTGCAACAGCACTTACGCAAATACACTTACAAAAATGTTCGAGTTTGGAGATGCACGAAAACCGAGGGATCACTGTATACTGATTGAGCAAAAGAAACTACCCATTCAACTATTTTAACCCTTTGACTGTCGCAACCCCCAATCATGAGTGCTCTCCTATTCTTGCAAAATATTAGAAAAAAAAAAAAAATTCTTATCAAAATGTTAAGATTATTTTTCTGATTGTTTTTATCCTATTTTTTTTTTTGCGATCAATACTTACCGAGATATAGAGGCGTAAAGTTAGCAGAAAATGAGCCGCGTATGGGAACAGTGGCGCATGCTGCTCACCAGTACACTTACAAAACTTGTTTACACAAACCAACAATGCAAAATTTTTTTTATTGCTATTTTATTGGTATTTTTGTTTAATAAATGTATGAAAGAGGGGAAGGTACCTAGGGATTGGCAGAGAGCATGTATAGTTCCTTTATATAAAGGGAAGGGGGATAAAAGAGAGTGTAAAAATTATAGGGGAATAAGTTTACTGAGTATACCAGGTAAAGTGTATGGCAGGGTTATTATTGAAAGAATTAGAGGTAAGACAGAGAGTAGGATTGCAGATGAGCAAGGAGGCTTTAGAGTGGGTAGGGGATGTGTAGATCAAGTGTTTACAGTGAAGCATATATGTGAACAGTATTTAGATAAAGGTAAGAAGTTTTTATTGCATTTATGGATTTAGAAAAGGCATATGATAGAGTGGATAGGGGAGCAATGTGGCAAATGTTGCAAGTGTATGGAATAGGTAGTAAGTTACTGAAGGCTGTAAAGAGTTTTTATGAGGATAGTGAGGCTCAGGTTAGGGTGTGTAGGAGAGAGGAGATTACTTCCCAGTAAAAGTAGGTCTTAGACAGGGATGTGTAATGTCACCATGGTTGTTTAATATATTTATAGATGGGGTTGTAAAAGAAGTAAATGCTAGGGTGTTGGGGAGAGGGGTGGGATTAAATTATGGAGAATTAAATGCAAAATGGGAGTTGACACAGTTACTTTTTGCTGATGATACTGTGCTTATGGGAGATTCTAAAGAAAAGTTGCAAAGGTTAGTGGACGAGTTTGGGAGAGTGTGTAAACGTAGAAAGTTAAAAGTGAACATAGATAAGAGTAAGGTGATGAGGGTATCAAACGATTTAAATAAAGAAAAATTGGATATCACATTGGAGAGAGGGATTATGGAAGAAGTAAATGTTTTCAGATATTTGGGAGTTGACGTGTCAGCGGATGGGTTTATGAAGGATAAGGTTAACCATAGAATTGACGAAGGAAAAAAGGTGAGTGGTGCATTGAGGTATCTGTGGAGACAAAAAACGTTATCCATGGAGGCAAAGAATGGAATGTACGAAAGTATAGTGGTACCAACACTCTTATATGGGTGTGAAGCATGGGTTGCAAATGCTGCAGCGAGGAGGAGGCTGGAGGCAGTGGAGATGTCCTGTCTAAGGGCAATGTGTGGTGTAAATATTATGCAGAAAATTCGGAATGTGGAAATTAGGAGAAGGTGTGGAGTTACTAGAAGTATTTGTCAGAGGGCTGAAGAGGGGTTGTTGAGGTGGTTTGGTCATTTAGAGAGAATGGATCAAAGTAGAATGACTTGGAGAGCGTATAAATTTGTAGGGGAAGGAAGGCGGGGTAGGGGTCGTCCTAGAAAAGGTTGGAGGGAAGGGGTAAAGGAGGTTTTGTGGGCGAGGGGCTTGGACTTCCAGCAAGCATGTGTGAGCGTGTTAGATAGGAGTGAATGGAGACGAATGGTTTTTGGGAAATGACGATCTGTTGGAGTGTGAGCAGGGTAACATTTTGTGAAGGGATTCAGGGAAATCAGTTAATTGATTTAGTTGGACTTGAGTCCTGGAAATGGGAAGTACAATGCCTGCACTTTAAAGGAGGGGTCTGAGATAGTGACAGCTGGGAGGGACTTTTCTAAGCTGTCGTATCTGAGCTCCTCTGCAAAGACAGTGATTATGTGTGAGTGTGGTGAAAGTGTTGAATGATGATGAAAGTATTTTCTTTTTGGGGATTTTCTTTCTTTTTGGGTCACCCTGCCTCGGTGGGAGACGGCCGACTTGTTGGAAAAAAAAAAAAAAAAAATATATATATATACACATATATAATGACTGGACACTTTCCATCAACTTCCCTTAGCACTTGAAGCTGTGTGTGTGTGTGTGTGTGTGTGTGTGTGTGTGTACATCTAAATTTGCTGAGTCAGGGTAAGGCAGCTGTCAAAATGACATATTATACCATTACTCACCACCCTCACTGCTGTCAACACAAAAGGGGTTGCATGTCTTCTTCTCCACACCCTCCTTCCTAGCTTCTTCCTTCATTCCTTTCTTACTTATTTCCTTCCTTCATCTCATCTCTTCCTTCCTTCCCTCCTCTCATTGAGCACTGCAATATCTACAATTGGGAAAAACACTTATATACCACTTGCGACTCCTAAGCACATAGTCAACGAACCCTATCATGTCACACTTTTCGACTAGTCGCATATTGTTTGTACATTCGACGACAACAGCTGGCTTGACAATATGTTCATTGGTGTCCCGGTTCACTTTGTCTGTTTGTACCATCTTGTTTCTGAGGATGGTTGACAGCAATGTCACGTACTGTTTGTCATGCCACGTCAGTGCCATGATGTCATTGGCATGAAACGCTTGCACTGCACCATCAACAATGCCTCCACTGAACCTTGGCATATGTTTTCTATTCCTTCTCACTGTTCCACATATATCAGTATTGTTCACACGTACATGATAATATACACTTGGAAAATCCTATAGGGATTAGTACCAAACTTGCACACAAAAATCACTTCCAATGAAAGCAAAAGACTCAGCAGGAGATGCAACATTCCCCCAATAAAAAGCAGGGGCGCCACGAGTACATAGAGAGAACACAATAAGTGTCTGGGGCCCAAGACTGTTTAACTGCCTCCCAGCATATATAAGGGGGATTACCAATAGACCCCTGGCTGTCTTCAAGAAGGCTGTGGTTCGTACGTCAGTTTGGGTGCGGCCAGCAGTAACAGCCTGGTTGATCAGACCCTGATCCACCATGAGGTCTGGTCTCAGATTGAGCTGTGGGGGCATTGACCCCCAAAACCCTTTCCTGGTAAACTCCAGGTAGGAAATCAGTGAGCATAGGGCTTGTATACCAGTTGTCTGTGTACAATGTATGACCCTTGCCAAGGTATGGTTCCATCATCTTGCGAACAACATCACCAGAAATGCCCAACATCCATCTGTCATCATCGAGTGTGTGTCTCCTGGTGTGTACAATGACATCCAACACAAGACCACTCTCACAGTCACACATGACAAAAAGTTTTATACCAAAGCAATTACGTTTGCTCGGTATACATTGCTTGAATGACAGGCGTCCCTTGAACAGAATCAAGGACTCGTCGACAACAATGTTCTTGAAGGGATAAAAGTAGGCACTGAATTTCTGCTTCATATACATAAACACTTCTCGGATTTTGTATAGAAGGTCATTTCCGTTGGGCCTATTCCTGTCTGAGAAGTGCAACATTTATAGCAACAGAGTGAATCTGTTGCAGGGAATGAGGTCACGGAAGACTGGAGTACTGATAAAGTAGTCTGTGGACCAGTATTGTGCTATATTGTGCTTATATGTATGTGGCATAAGCATGACAGTGGCAAGGAATAAATACATTTCATCCACAGTTGTATCTTTCCACCTACGCAGCTGTGACGATTCAGCAACCTCTGTGTTGTCCATGATATAGCAGTAATAATTGTTCGTCTGGGTCACTATCAAGTTTATTATAGGCTTGTCAAAGTATAACTGGAAAAAGTCTAACTCTAGACTCATTCGTTATGGAACATTCTGGCAGGATGCCACATCCACTGGCATCAAAATCAAAAGGCTTAGGCATGAATATACTTTGTATCCAGTTCCACTCACGGTCACATGGTGCAGGTTGGACCTGTGGCATGGGAAAGCAGGAGGGAGGGACAGGAGTGGAGGCACCACATAGTTGAGGGGGTGCCACGTGGTCCTTTGTGTGTCCAACCACAGCGCCATGTACTCCAGGCACCGTGCCACCCGCCACCACCACCTTCTCTTCCTCCATCCCCGCATATTCTCCTTCATGATCACTATCAGTGGCCGGGGTTTTGGATCGTGACCTCCCATGACCCTTGGGGACTGCATATGGCACACTGTTTGAACGTACGCGATGACGCCTATAAGTACGCTTCACTGGTGAATAATGAATATCACTAGACGAATCCTCTAGTGGCATAAAATCAATCTCATCGTCACTTACATCACTTTCACTATCACTAAAACACCGGAAAAATGATAGTTTCCTCTTGCGTAGTTGCCTGTGGGTAACACTGGCCACTCCAGAGGTGCTTGGCCCAGGGTCTTGTGTTGTCACACTGGCCACCTCAGAAGTGTTTGGCTGAGTGGGCCCACTCATTCTCTCATGTCTAGGCCGCTCAAGCCTATCGCGCCAAATTTGAAGGCATGAAAAATAAAACGTAGATCTACGTTCGTAGTGCTAGCGGTAAGAATGTAGATCTATGTTTGGACAGTTAATGGGTTAAACAATACACATCATCACAGTTATTTTTTAAACTGTGTACCCTCACCACAAAGACCCATTCTCTCATATCTAGGCCAAAATTTACCGCCCAAAGCTTATCTGAACGAGCTGAGCTCATGACGTAGTTCTTCGTGATAGCCACTGAAAAGGTTAACAATAAATGCAAAAATAACTTCAATATAAAGGACTCTCCGAGTATATTGTTAAATCAAAATAATGTTAACAAATCTTAGAAAAAAAAAATCAAATCCTCTACTGTATAATTAACGTAGTAATAAACGTACAATTTACTAGATATACTGCCATAACATTTAAATCAAGCAAGTAAAGAGCACAATTTACTAAGCGGATTTTGTCCATTATTTCAAAAGTCCATTTTATC
This sequence comes from Cherax destructor, assembly GCA_009830355.1. Lineage (NCBI taxonomy): Eukaryota > Metazoa > Arthropoda > Malacostraca > Decapoda > Parastacidae > Cherax > Cherax destructor. Next base: position 30,981 of record WNWK01003085.1, on the reverse strand, counting down.
GAGTTTACTGTAGTACTATCTATTCAACAAATTACCTTTATTTTTTTCACTCTCTTCATTTGAGAGTCCTGGAAGAATATGTAACACTCTCCCTTTGAAAACTGTTGCATCCAGCTCAGTCATAGCTTGGGCAGCGTGCTCGGGAAACACAAACGTCACTTTGGCAAATCCTTTAGGACGGCGGGTAAACTTACAGATAGGAAGGCTGATATCTGAAATTTCTCCTGATGGAGAATAAATGGAATGAAAAACTTATGAAAATAGTACAGAGTAAAGAATAAAGTAGTGAACACCAAAATTCCATAACTATAAAGCTAAGTAAATTTAATAACTGTATATTAGAACATTATTATTGGATAACTTTATTCAGTTGACTGTCAAGTAAGATGGTAGTAATGCTCCTGAAAACAGTGTCTAATTAAAAATCGTCTAAAATGAACTGAAGAACATATGGGAAAACTGGGTTACATTCATTACACCCAGAGAAAAGACAATCAAACATTTTTTTGAGAATGACAAATGTACTGAAATTGGGGTAATGACATTGACAATAACCTTAGTTTTTATACAATATGCAAAACACTCGATGTAAACCCAACAGTGTATTTATCTTGCAATTGTATGTACAGTGGACCCCCGGTTTATGTACTGCTCCAAACTCGAACAATTATGTAGTTATTCTCAGCTGTCGTATCTGAGCGCCTCTGCAAAGACAGTGATTATGTATGAGTGAGGTGAAAGTGTTGAATGATCATGAAAGTATTTTCTTTTTGGGGATTTTCTTTCTTTTTTTGGGTCACCCTGCCTCGGTGGGAGACGGCCGACTTGTTCGGAGGGGGGAAAAAAAAATTGTAAGTGCTTTTGTAAGTGTATTTTTAGGGGTCTAAAAGGACTAATCTAATTTACATTATTCCATATGGGAACTAATTCGTTTGGTAACGGCACTTGAACAGCATTCTGGAACGAATTAATTATGTAAACTGGGGTACCACTGTATATATACAAAATGACTAAATACTGTAATTACAGTAATTTTAAACATTATTTCATTACCATATTTTTGAAAAACATCACGTAAGTCATCTTCAGTAACAGAGTACCAAAGGTTGCGGACAAAGATCATTCCTGTCTCAGCTACTGGCTCTGCATTCTTCACCCTCTCTTCAGCAGCACTCCAGGGAGCAGTACTGCGTGACTGACCATCCACCTCTCCAGGCTTCTTATACTTTGTGATATGCACTCGAGCACCATCTGAAGAAGAAAAATTATACTAAATAAAAAAACATGTAAAATGAACTGAAGAACCTATGGGAAAAATACGGCTGCAGTCTTTGGACACCCCAAAAAGGCCATTATTTTTTAAGGACTTGAAATTGTAAAAAACTAGGATAATAATGTAAATGTAGGTGGATACAGGCTTGATCCAAGGGAGGTGAGGGCAGCTCCAATTCCTTGAATAAAATGCCATTTACCAGCATCAAGGCTGAAGATGTGGAATGCACTTATAGGCTAAGACAAACAATTACCTTATGTGGTCTAAAATGAGTGCTTACTTGCCTAAGAAACTTCTGTCTTTCATCAAGGCTTGTTTCATTTCTTTCTCAGTACGAAAGCCAACATAAGCTACAAATCCAATGTTCTTTGGGATTCTGAGGCTTCTGAACTTTAGTGGTTTTAGGAAGGTCTTAAGACTTTTCTTATTAAATGTTCGGTTGTTATTTTGCTTGAACTTGCACATTTCTTTAGATCTAATAACAACTGTATGCAGGTCCTTCGATTTCTGAAATAATTATTACCAAGTGTTAATGTACAGAATTATGTAATACACCTGTTAAGACAGAATATTTTATGAACATAACATTTTAAAATTGTTAATTACTGGTGAATATTTTTAATTACCATTTATATTTGATATTTTATACTTGTGCATTCTGTGTTGTTAAAAGTGAAAAAGAACTCTGTTACACTAGGAAAACTTTCCAATTCCAATGTTTGGTATGGAAATTATACATACACAGGCATGGGAGGTACTGCTATATGTAAGAAGTGAAAAATAAACCAGAATGAAAGGAGTGTACCTTTTCTTTTATACTTTTTGTGCCCTCAACATCACCACTGCTATCTGGATTAGTCTTCATGAGACTTTTGAGATACTGAAAATAGAAACAAAACATTAGGACACTTATGTTCCATGCAAAATAAAAAGAAATGATACAAATGAAACCAATTCAGTTATATTAATGAAATAAAACTAAAGCAATTATGTAAAAGCTAGCACCAGCATTATATACAAAGTACTCAGACCTTAAAGAAGAATTTAACCTTTGCTCGTGATAAGAAAGACAAATTTAAGCTTTGCTTGTGAAAAGAAAGACAAATTTAACCTTCGCTTGTCAAACCTAACCACAAAAACAAAGTCACACACAACAAAACCAAAAGTGACATTTCATATTCTGATACTGTTCCAAAAAAGTATTTTACACAATTGTGCAAATAACTGTTGTTATAACAAGTCTTCACATATTTATACATCTTAAAAGTCTAATACCATACAATATTACTTGTGTATGCACCAACTATCCTTAGTCAATTTCTTGGATGCAATTTTTTAGGGTTTTTAATATTTTGACAAATATTGTAACATCATTTAACCCTTAAACTGTCCAAACGTAGATATACGTTTGTACGCGTACTGCTCCGAACGTAGATCAACGTTTTATTTTTCATTCCTTCAAATTTAGTGCAATTGGCCTGAGTCGCCTAGACATGAGAGATGGGTCTGCCCTCAGTGTGCGCAGTATTAAAAAATCTGGGACCACTTAGTACCTTGTGGGAGCACTAGTTCAATTGAGTGCCAGCTGGAGCAAATAATGTGGCAAACACCATGGATTCACTGATGTCATGTCGCATTAACACTCCCCTTATAAGAGGAAAGTAAAAATAGGTTCGATAAATACATGAGTGGCTGTGGGTGGGTGTGAGTTGGACCTGACTAGCTTGTGGTCTGATGCTGTGCTCCTTCCTTCAGAGGATGTGACCTGACTAGGTGGGTCATTGGTCTAAGCTGGGGGTGACATGGACTTGCCTTGCATGGGCCAGTAGGCCTTCAGCAGTGTTCCTTCTTTTTTACGTTCTTATATATTCGGCAGGCTGGCTTTGGCTGTCTCTGGCTGTCTCTGTGTCTATATCTGTCTATATCTCTGTCTATATCTGTCTATATCTCTGTCTATATCTGTCTATATCTGTCTATATCTATCTGTCCTATATCTCTGTATCTGTCTATCTATATATATCTGTAATATCTCTCTCACATGTACACATAAGTACAGTTATTATACATAGTGTAAATTATTTAGGATAACCTAAAAATCCAGGCAAAGTCCTATACAATACTTGTATATATAAGACATAATACACATGACTGGCAAGTAATACGCATTGTCACATTGTCACTTCTGCATCGCGTATAATACCTGTTGGCTTACGAGCCGCACTCAGACTGAGACAAGCAGACGGAAAGACACACACACACACAGGCAGACGGAAAGATACACACACAGGCAGACGGAAAGACAGATAAGCAGAGCTAGACAGACAGACAGATAGACAGTGGAAACAAGGAGAGGGTTCCCTGCTCCCATTCATCAATGTCATTGGGCTGTCAGTGTTATCTGACACTTGTCATAACACCATTCTTCAAGGAGTTTCATATACTCCAGGCACACACAGGCAGACAGAAAGACAGATAAGCAGAGCTAGACAGAGACACAGACAGATAGACAGATGGACAGATAGATAGACAGATACAGTGAAAACAAAGCGAGGGTTCCCTGCGCACATTCATTCATCAATGTCATTGGGCTGTCAGTGTTATCTGACACTTGTCATAACACCATTAGTCAAGGAGTTTCATATTATACTCCAGGCACACATAGGCAGGCAAACAAAGACAGATAAGCCGAGCTAGACAGATAGATAGAAACATAGATAGACAGATAGACAGATAGATAGACAGATAGACAGATAGATAGACAGATAGACAGATAGATAAACAGATAGACAGATAGATAGACAAACAGATAGATAGACAGATAGACAGACAGATAGATAGACAGATAGATAGATAGACAGATAGATAGACAGATAGATAGATAGACAGATAGATAGATAGACAGATACAGACAGTGAAAACAAAGCAAGGGTTCCTGGCACACATTCATTCATCAATGTCACTGTCTTATCAGTAGTTATCTGACAATTGTCATAACACCATTCTTCAAGGAGTTTCATATATACTCCAGGATGTCTAAAACATTGCTGGGACCTATAAATACTTTGTATATATTTATAGACAATAGTAAATGACCAAGGCAGGTGAAATTGTTCACCTGTTGGTGTCATTGTGACTATTTGAGTACTATTTCAGTACCTAATATTAGTGTTAGAACAAAGATTGGCTATGAAATCACAAGAACTATTATAAATTGTAATTACCAGAACATAAAAATTGTATAAAATAAAATAAAAACTAGAAAAAAAAGTATATCAGCATTACTTCTGCAAGCGGCAGGACTTGTTGTTGCCGTCAGGTGAGCATCCAGCACCAACTTGTAGGGCTTATATCTCGGTAAGTACTGGCCCTAAAATTTTTTTTTTTAGCCTATCCTGTTTATAAAAATGCGCTCTTCATTTTTTAAAAAAAAAACGATTTTTTTTTTTTTCAAAATATTCGGAGCAGTGCGCGAGTGAACGTAGATCTACGTGTGGACAGTTTAAGGGTTAAAAATACAGGACAGGAAAGGGTGCAACAATCTTTTTAATTAATAACAAATTTCTTAGTGATATGAATCTGGCAATCCTATGGGCAAAGATGAACAAATAAACACACATAAAAGTGTTATATAAATTAAGCATTCATAAGTTATTTAAAACTTGAAAAATATCAGTTAGGTATGAAAATTGCTGTCTAATAGACAATACTTGCTTTGGCTTTAGCAAGGAAGGGGGTGGGGGAACAATGCTCAAGAGTAGATAATAAAAATGTACAGAGGGTGCTACCAAAATTTGGCATGTTACTTAATATTTATTTTTAGATTTACAGCAAGTATTATCAAAGTTATTTCATACTATGCAATACTAGGTGCACTTTTTCATTTGCATTTACACAAAAATCACATTGTTATGCTGCTTCATAAGAGGATTACTAGAGGATTATCAATTATTTCCTATACAGTGGACCCCCGGCTAACGAACAAAATTCATTCCAGAAGCCTGCTCAAGTGCCATTACCGAACGAATTTACTCCCTTAAGAAATAATGTCAAGTAGGTTAGTCCATTTCAGACCCCAAAAATACACTTCCACAAGCACTTACAATGTTATACTTACATAATTGTACGATTTCTGGGGTGTTCGTTAGCTGGGGGTCCACTGTACAGTGCTGTCTTGATCAGTATTGCCACCATGGGTGTTTTAACATATTAATAGATGGGTTGTAAAAAAGTGAATGCTAGGGTGTTGTGGAGAGGTGTAGGATTAAAATATAATGAATCTTATACAATTGGAGTTGTCACTTGCTTTTTACTGATCGATAGTTCTTCAGAAAGATTCCGAAGAGGTTCAAAATGCATTTAGAAAATACTGGTAACAAGTAGTATTGAATGTTATAAATAAAAAGCTTGTGTAGTACACTTAAAATCTCATCTATAACTGGCACCCTAAAAGAACACCACACAATGATTTGAGCTACTTACTCTCCTCTAAGGAGGGCAATTAGGCTGAGATGACCTAAGTAGGCCGAGACGACTGCCTCCAGGAAGGCGGAGGATACAAGGGGAAATTAAAACAGAGAGCAAAGTGCTCGGAGTAACAAAAAAGTTTAGGCAAATAAAGATTGGACATGAAATTGGAGGAAAGGAATATGGTAGAAGTGAATTTATTTAAATATTTGGATAGTTGACGTGTCAGCGGATGGGTTTATGAAGGATGAGGTTAACCATAGAATTGATGAAGGAAAAAAGGTGAGTGGTGCGTTAAGGTATCTGTGGAGACAAAAAACGTTATCCATGGAGGCAAAGAAGGGAATGTATGAAAGTATAGTGGTACCAACACTCTTATATGGGTGTGAAGCATGAGTTGCAAATGCTGCAGCGAGGAGGAGGCTGGAGGCAGTGGAGATGTCCTGTCTAAGGGCAATGTGTGGTGTAAATATTATGCAGAAAATTCGGAATGTGGAAATTAGGAGGTGTGGAGTTACTAAAAGTATTTGTCAGAGGGCTGAAGAGGGGTTGTTGAGGTGGTTTGGTCCTTTAGAGAGAATGGATCAAAGTAGAATGACTTGGAGAGCGTATAAATCTGTAGGGGAAGGAAGGCGTGGTAGGGGTCGTCCTAGAAAAGGTTGGAGGGAAGGGGTAAAGGAGGTTTTGTGGGCGAGGGGCTTGGACTTCCAGCAAGCATGTGTGAGCGTGTTAGATAGGAGTGAATGGAGACGAATGGTTTTTGGGACATGACGATCTGTTGGAGTGTGAGCAGGGTAACATTTTGTGAAGGGATTCAGGGAAACCAGTTAATTGATTTAGTTGGACTTGAGTCCTGGAAATGGGAAGTACAATGCCTGCACTTTAAAGGAGGGGTCTGAGATAGTGACAGTTGGGAGGGACTACTCTCAGCTGTCGTATCTGAGCTCCTCTGCAAAGACAGTGATTATGTATGAGTGTGGTGAAAGTGTTGAATGATGATGAAAGTATTTTCTTTTTGGGGATTTTCTTTCTTTTTGAGTCACCCTGCCTCGGTGGGAGACGGCCGACTTGTTGGAAAAAAAAAAAAAAATGGGAGTGGACATGTAAGCAGATGGATTTATGAATAATGAGGTGAACCATAAAATAGACGAGGGGACAAACTAGGTGATGTGTCGAGGCATCACTAGAAAGAAAAAGTTAATCTATGGAGATAAAACCAGAAATATACCAGAAAATAATGGCACCACCACTGTTGTATGGGTGTGTTCAGCAGGGGTTAACCATTGCAGTGAAGATAAGGTTGGAGGCAGTGGAGATGTCATGTTTGATAGTAATGAATTGTATGAATATTATGCAGAGAATTAAGAGTGTAGCAATTATAAGATGATGTGGAGTTGCCAAAGAGACAATTCAGAAGGCCAAGGAGATGGTCTGGGCATTTAGAAAGGATGGAGCAGAATTGGATGAGCAAGAGGGTGTATAAATCTGGAGTGGAAAAGGGGTAAGGAGAGTTCTATCCTTGGGACACTCTTTACCCCTAGGGATTTGTGCATCTAGCAAGCTTGTGCAAGCGTGTTAGATCTGAGTGGAGAAGTGCTTTTTTTTATGGCTTAATGTCCTGTAGGAGTGTGAGTCAGGTAACATGAAGGGATTCAGTTAAACCATGTAGCCAGACTAGAGTCCTGAAAGTCAATAGCACAGTGCCTATACTCTGAACGAGGGGGATGGGGGGGAGGGGGTTGCAATTTGGAGGGTCATTTGAATTATGTCCACACACCTTTGGCAAGACTGCTATTGAATGAATGAGACCTTTCCTTGGTGTGCTAAAAAAAAATCAACAAATGACATGGAAAGGCGTGTGAAGAACGACATTTCCAAGTTTAAATTTTCTGGGACATTCTAATCTGTATATTTCAGTGTGAATCAGAAACAATCTTGTGTAGATGATCTCTGACTGAATCCAAAATATGCAAACCCTTTGAGTTCTGTCTCTTATTTTTGGTGTACGTGGTACAGGTACAACATAAATTTTCTGGACACTGATGGTCCGGAAACTCTTATACATAATCCATACAAATTTATGAGCAGGAACTAGAAATTCCCGCGGCAGTGTATTTACCACCCAACTGTACGTCACTTATCCAACCCCAAGACCAAGGAATACTGCACTCTCTAAAGGCTGAAAACTCAGTAATCCGGAAAGGCTTTGGAACCAAAGAGTCTGGAAAATCGATGTTGTACCTGTATTTACCATTTCAATTGAAAGTGTTTATGACAATTATATCGGAGCAGCTCTTTATGACAGTAACATGAAAGAATCTCTATGACAATTATATGAAAGCATCTCTAGCAACCATACAAGTTGTAATAAATTGCTTACGTCTAAATCAGAAACATCCTTTTTATGAGCTAACTTCTTGTCTTTTTCTTCCTCCTCATCCTGTTCTTCAGCATTTGCTGTTTCATCTTCAATAGTTTCCTTGCCCGTGTTTTCTGGAGTATCAAGCACATCTTCACTTGCTCCCTTTTCGAAAACTTTTAGAAACTCTCTAAACTTAGGATCACCTTTATATTGCACCAACAGCTGATCTTTCAGAGAAACATAACTATTTTCCTGTTTGTTTTTGTTTTTCTTTTCTAAATCCTTCTTATCATGTGTGACATTATCTTGTAGCACTGCTTTATTCTTCTCTTTATGTTGTTTGTTCCTTTCTGACCATGAAACAGGCTTCTGTGCACTTCCTGAAAATATGAAGGCAAGTATTCAGAAGAGTTAAACATTCAGTATAGCAATATGTGTAAACTAATATTTTTTCTCTCTAAAGATAAACTGAAAATTTAAACTCTTGGAAAACTACAAATACAGTGGTCCTCGGTTTGCCGAATTCGTTCCAGAATGCTGCTCAAGTCATTCGAACAATTTACTTTCTTAGAAATAATGTCACGTAGGTTAGTCTATTTCAGACCCCCAAAATACACTTCAACAGCATTACGAAAATACACTTACATAAATGTTTGAGTTTGGAGATGCACGAAAACCGAGGGACCACTGTACAGCCTCTCCTCACTTAACGACAGAGTTCCATTTCTAAGACCAAGTTGGTAAACAAATTCGTCGCTAAGTGAGGAGCATACTACAGTAGTCCCTCTGTTTTCGGTCATCTCCAAACTCGAACATTTATGTAAGTGTATTTTCGTAAGTGATTTTGCAAGTGTATTTTTGGGGGTCTGAAATAGACTAACCTACGTGACATTATTTCTTAAGGAAGTAAATTCGTTCGGTAATGGCACTTGAGCAGCATTCTGGAAAGAATTTTCGGCGAAAACCGAGGGTCCACTGTATAATGGTAGTGGGTTTGTGTCGACCATCTTTGATATTGTTTTAATATCACCTTTGCACCATTTATAACATTTCTGGTATCTTTTTAAATGTTTATACAGCAATGTACAGTGGTCCCTCGGTTTTCGTGTTTAATCCGTTCCTGAGGGATGCACTAAAACTGAAACACACGAAAACTGAAGCCATTTTCCCCATAAGAAATAATGGAAATTCAATTAATCCGTTTCAGACACCCAGGAGTATTAACAAAAAATAATTTTTTTTTTTTAGAGATTAAATATAGATTTACATACAGAAAAGAATAACAAATAAATATAAAGCACTAATAACATGTATAAATGAACATTTAACATCACACTTACTTTTATTGGCGACTCTTGTTGGTGTATGGAAGATGGAGAGGAGAGAGGGAGGCGAGTTTATTGTTGGGAGGCAGGACAAAATGCTTCAATTTGACACTAATATCAGCTCTACAGCTTATTTATCTATCACAATAATATTATGTCACATCTAATATGACATAATAAACAATATAAATAACATAAAAACGTGATATACACTCTAGAATGAATAAAATATGTGTCTCATTACGAATGTGGTGGCGGGCATACTCGGTCCAGCTATGAAAACATCTTCCTATTCTTTCCTCCTTCAGACGCATTAGTATAAAAGAAAACGGAGTTTGTAATGCTAACTGCATTAGATCACTTATTTCCAGTCGCTTCAAGGTGTGAACAGAAATCATTCCTGTCCAGGCTGGCTGGTAACAACAACAGCAGCAGCAACAACAACAACAACTGGTTTGTTGACAAAACTACCGAAACTTCTACACTCTCATTCTCTCTCGTTTATTCATTTAATCTTGTTTACTCACCTCTCACTTTACATTAAGACTGCCTCTTACCACCACTGCCTCTCACCACCACTGCCTCTCACCACCACTGCCTCTCATCACCACTGCCTCTCACCACCACTGCCTCCCATCACCACTGCCTCTCACCACCACTGCCTCCCATCACCACTGCCTCATCACCACTGCCTCTCACCACCACTGCCTCTCATCACCACTGCCTCTCACCACTTTGCTACGATTTCTTTCTTTAATTCTATGGTGTTCCTCACTTTCTTTACCAAAGGACTGACACTAGGAGCTATCTTTGGGCCCGTGGTGGCTTATTTAGCAGTCACACACAATAATCAAGGGCCAAAAACAATGGATTGTTAAGAAATGTTTTGTATGAACTCGCAGGATAATGTTCACTCAACCAGAAACAATGCTACACTGGCTGAGAATGTGCGTGGGAGGCGGGCTTGCGGGCTTTGTATGTGCGCTGGGCACTGGACAGGGTTCCGGACCGAGCACGAAAACAGAGGGAACACACGAAAACAGAGGGCAATTTTCCACGAAAAAACTACACGAAAACTGAAATACACGAAAACAGAGATACACGAAAACCGAGGGACCACTGTACTGTATACTGTAATAAACAAAATAGAGGAAATCAGCTCCAATATACAGTGGACCCCCGCCCAACGAGCACCCCGGAAATAGTACAATTATGTAAGTATAATATTGTAAGTGCTTGTGGAAGTGTATTTTTGGGGGTCTGAAATAGACTAACCTACGTGACATTATTTCTTAAGGAAGTAAATTCGTTCAGTAATGGCACTTGAGCAGGCTTATGGAATGAATTTTGCTCGTTAGACGGGGGTCCAATGTACATTATTTAGGTATGAATAATGGTCAGAGAGCCCGTTGTAAGTCCGAGTCGTCGGTAAACGAGTACGTTGCTAAGTGAAGAGAGGCTGTACAGTGGAACCCCGAATATCAGCCGCTGCGTTTATCGGCCAATTCGTATTTAGGTCGGTTTTTGGGCGGAAATTTTGCTACGTATTTCGGCCGGTGCCTCGCAAATCGGCCGTATTAGATGCGTCAGCCCACCAGGACGCCGCGCGTAGGTGAGTCGTCTCCCTGTGTCTGTCGGTGAATGAGCATATACTCTGCGCATTCATCCAAACATTTCCTAAAATCCATTGGTTTTTGTGCTTGTTTATTAAGTGCGACTGTGAAATAAGCCACAATGGGCCCAAAGAAATTCCTAGTAAAGTTCATTTGGTAAAGAAAGTGAGAAAAATGATGGAATTTAAGAAAGAAGTTACTGAAAAATATGAGAGTGGTGTGCGGGTGCTGGAACTTGCCAGGAGGTATGGGAAATCCAAATCAACAATCACTTCCATCCTGGCAAAGAAAGAACAAATCAAGGAAGCTGATGTGGCGAAAGGGGTAAACATGTTAACAAAAAAGAGATCACAAACAAATGAAGATGTAGAGAAGTTGGTGTTGTTGTGGATCAGTGAAAAACAGTTAGCGGGAGATAGTGTTTCAGAGACGATCATTTGTGAAAAGGTAAGGCAGTTGCATGCGGATCTCGTAAAGAAAATGCCTGGAACTAGTGCTGATGTTAGTGAATTTAAGGTCAGAAGAGGCTGGTTTGACAGATTTAAGAAGCGTAGTGGCATACACAGTGTTGTAAGGCATGGTGAGGCTGCAAGTTCAGACAAACGTGCAGCTGAAAAATTTGTGCATGAATTCAAGGGGTACGTAGAGAATGAAGAATTCCAATCCCAACAAGTGTTCAATTGTGACGAAACAGGCCTCTTTTGGAAGAAAATGGCAAAGAGGACCTACATCACGCAGGAGGAAATGGCACTGCTAGGACACAAGCCTATCAAGGATAGGCTAACTTTTGTTCTGTGCTAATGCTAGTGGGGATTTCAAAGTGAAGCCTTTTCTGGTGTATAACTATGAAAATCCAAGTGTGTCAAGAAAAACAATGTCGTCACGAGTAAATTGTGTGTGATGTGGAAAGCTAATCATAAGGCATGGATCACAAGGCAACTTTTCATTGACTGGGTCCATGAAGTGTTTGGCCCGAGTGTGAAAAAATACCTCCTGGAAAATAAATTGCCACTCAAGTGCCTCCTGGTAATGGACAATGCTCCTGCTCATCCTCCAAACTTGGTAGAACAATTGTCTAGGGATTTCAGTTTTATAACAGTGAAGGTCTTGCCTCCTAACACCACTCCTTTCATCCAGCCCATAGACCAGCAGGTCATTTCTAACTTCAAAAAACTCTACACAAAAGCAGTTTCAAAGGTGCTTTGAAGTGACCTCGGACACTGAATTGACCCTGAGAGTTCTGGAGGAATCACTTCAGTATCTACAACTGCATAAGCCTTATAGGTAAGGCTTGGCAGGGAGTGACTTCCAGGACTTTGAACTCTTACTGGAGAAAATTGTGGCCAGAATGTGTCCTCGAGAAGGATTTTGAAGGGTTTGAGGATGGCCCTGACGACCCTAAGCCTGTTGTGGAATCTATTGTGTCTTTGGTGAAGTAAATGGGGTTCTATGTGAGTGACGAGGATGTGGAAGAGTTGGTGGAGGACCACAGGGAAGAGCTAACCACTGAAGAGCTGCAACACCTTCAACTGGAACAACAACAGACCACAGCTGAGGAACTTGCTTCAGAGGAGGAGGAAGAGAGAGGGAAGGAGGTGCCTTCTTCAGAGATTAAGGAGATTTATGCAATGTGGAGTAGGGTGGAAGCTTTTGCTGAGAAATATCACCCTGACCAAGCTGAAACAAGCCATATCTGCCACATGTTCAGTGACAAAACCTTGACCCACTTCAGGCAAATCTTAGAGGTGCCAGAAACAGAGCTCTCAGGACAGTTTTTTTGTGTGACAGGGGTCCAGTGACTCTCAAGCTGGTCCTAGTGACATTAAAAGACAAAGAAGGGAAGTAACCCCAGAGAAGGACTTGATACCTGAAGTCATTATGGAGGGGGATTTCGCTTCCAAACAATAACCTCTTCTCCTCCCTGTCTTCCATACATCAACAAGATTCTTCAATACAGGTCTGTAATAATAATTTAAATGTTCATTTATATGTAATTGTCATTGTTTTGTGTATGTAAAACTATAGTTAAACTTCACAAAATGTATTTTTTTTATTATTTTTGGGTGTCTGGAATGGATTAATTGTATTTACATTAATTCTTATGGGAAATATTGCTTCGAATTTGGGCCGCTTCAAATTTAGGCCGACCCTCTGGAACGGATTACGGTCGATATTTGGGGTTCCACTGTAAATAAAAGATTTGGGACAGAGAAGGAAGTTGTAAGATCTACAAAGTTCTTTTGACTCGCATGGTTTAGTCAGTGCTTTTCTCAGTAGCATTATCTACAACCATACACACAAATATTTCCAGAACAAAAATTAAAATCATCCAAACCTACAAGCATACAACAAGTGCTTTTGTAAGTGTATTTTTGGGGGTCTAAAGGGAATAATCTAATTTACATTATTCCTTATGGGAACAAATTCGTCCGGTAACGGCACTTGAACAGCATTCTGGAACAAATTAATGACGAAATCCGGGGATCCACTGTAGTTGTAGATAATAGAATGATTCAGCCGGGTGTGCAAAATCACCTATCAGTGTGCACATGTGTGTGTGTGAGAGTATGATAATAATCGTATATAATATTGGTGTATAAACAACAATTGGCATTGAAATGAAAAGGTTTACTATAAAACATAATTATCACATCATAAAAACCAAGAAAAAAAAAAAAAAGGTAAATACAGTGGACCCTCGGTTTTCGTTAAAAATTCTTTCCAGAATGCTGTTTGAGTGCCGTTACCATACGAATTTATTCCCATAAGGATAAATGTAAATTGGATTAGTCATTTCAGACCCCCCAAAAGTACACTTACAAAAGCACTTACGAAAATACACTTACATAATTGTTCGAGTTTGGAGGTGCACGAAAACCAAGGGTCCACTGTATGTAGAATTTCTGCAAGCGGCAGCGCTCCATGTTGCCGTCAGGTGATTGCCAAGTGCCAACTTCGCGGCCTCATATCTCAGTAAGTACTGACCCTAATTTTTTTTTATCCTATAACACTTAGAAAAATGTGCTCTTTATTTCTATAAAAAAAAAATTTTTTTATTCAAAATATTCAGGGCACTGGGCGAGAGAACGTATACTATGTATAGCATACGTTTGGACCGTTTACGGGTTAATTCTCAGCAAATTTTGCTGATAAAGCCTCACCCACTCTCTCATTGGCTCTCCTTTTGCATTACCTAAATAACTCTTAACCTCAGTTTTTCTCTCCGTATTCTCTACCCTCCGTTTATCATTTCTACATTGAAAAAGCGTCCCTTACCATTCTCTTTACCCCATTATTCCACAATCACCTTTCCTCTCATCCACAACCATCCTCCTATACCCACATATTTTTGATGCACACTTTAGAACTCCAATCTTAAATCTACTTCAATTTTTTTAAACCTAGTTACTACCTCCTTACTAAGATAGTTTGTATCTTTATACTATACAGAATATACTGTACTGTATAGAAAAGCAAGACTGATTTCTCCATTTTTTCTACATTAATAAATTTAGATCTAAGCAAGGTGCTAAGAGTTGATATAACAAAACAAAGAAGGACGCCAATGGAAATAGTAACTTTTTTTTTTTTTTTGGGGGGGGGGAGGAGGGAAGGGGGCTCATCCTAAGTACATAATTTACACATACTATTATGTACTATGCAAATATAATATTGCGACCAGCTGGGAATCAAACCCGTGACATTTAGCTCCAGGGACGCAGTAAGTACACTTGGTCCCTAGAGTTTGTAGGATGATTGTCAAGTGGTTTAAGGCATCGGGAGGTTAGCTTGGTTCCAAGGAGCGAAGCTAAATGTCTTGGGTTTGATTCCCGGCCGGTTGCAGTACTGTGTATTTGTTTTAAAAACCACTTTGTTCTGTAGTTGCATTAACATGTTACTATGTATAATTGTACTTGTGCAGACCTGTACCTAAATAAACTTACATACGAATGTCAGGGTTTATATTACTGCATATGAATTAGTCTAGCTATCTAGTTGAGTCTTTTTCTTTTAAAATTGCTTCTGAACAAAACATAACAAATAAAGGGTACTGTATTATACTCTATGAAGAAGGAAAAATATTTAAGAGAAAACTGAATGGATTTTTTTCAAATTAAAAGATTAATACATACAGAAGTAAACTTTAAATTTGAAAGTTTATCAATAAGCATAATGCATAACTTACTATAATCCTGAAAATGTTCTACAGTGATTTTGGATTGCTTTATGAAGGTATTGTTAAAGAAATTACATGCTGCCACTGCATCTCCCTCCTTTTCATAACCTACAAAGGCAAACCGTCGAAACTTTCCATTCTTAAACAACAGCTTAACATCTGTGATGTTGCCTTTCTTGCTGAACAGTGTTTTGATATCATCTTCAGAAATCTGAAATAGAGGAATACAAAATAATGTATATTTTCTTTTTACTTTATACAAGAATTCACTACAAGATAAATGTCACCCCCCCACACTGACTTCAACAATCTTGTATGGTGAGTAAGACATGTGCAACAGTTTGATGTCTTTACTGACAAGACATTTCACTTTTGGATGAGGAGGGGTCTTGAAATTTTATTAAAAATATTCTGAAAGTGAGTGCTAAATATTAGTTTGCTCTCCTGGAGTATTCCCAAGAATTTACCCTAGTTCTGCCTAGCAATTGGAGTATTGTTTATCTTTATGTTCAAAAGAATAGCCTTTGCTTTGTTCCCAAACATTGCATAAGTTCTATTAAGTCACTTTCTTAGTGGTGACCCAAGATCAGGATCTGAAATGACAAAAGCTGCATCATCAGCAAACAAAGTTGGTTTAAGTTCCTGTGAAGCAATTGGAAGGACATAGATGTAGATCAGGAAGAGAAAAGGGCCCAAGACAATTCCTTGAGGAACCCCTATGTTGATCAGTCAGGTTGCTGAACAACAGTTATTAATGGTTACATCTTGCCGTCTGTCACTCGAGTAAGATTTTATGTATGAGAGAAAGCATGTCCTCTTATTCCATAATGTTCTAATTTGAGCAGTAGAATGTTGTGGTCTACTGTATCAAAGGCTATTTCTGGAGAAGTTTTGCTCCATAGTCTGAAACAATGTGAAGTTGAACCAATAGAATGGAGACTTATATCACCATACCATTTTTCAAAGAATGTAATTACTGAGAGGGCAGGTCCCTCTCAAATCCATCCATTCTCACTTGAAAAAGTTGTTGAAGGTGTTTTCTGTACCAAGACAACGTTGTGTTGCACTGTCTAATAGAGTAAATATGAAAATGGTATACAATACTAACAATTTGATAAGTAAGACACATGTAACACAGTTAGGTATTTTTATGGAGCAAAACTCTTCTCCAGGCTGAGGGACTGACCACCTCAAAACTATGTCTTCAAGGGAGATGGATTGATTACATCGTCTTCACATCTCTACTTCTGGTAATTGACTCGCAAAATTGTAATAACAAAATTGCAAACAATCCACTGTACAGGTGGGGCTTGAACTCATGGCAAGCGAGTCGTAAAACTCCAGGCCAGCGCGTAAACCCACTGGGCCAGCTGGCTACAATAAGATTTATCCAACTAGGTATATTTATACACTATAGGGAGGTTAGCATGGGTCCCACTGTGACCACAAATGCAAGTTTTTACAGATGAATCTCCCACCAGCATGGCTATGATGAACTCTAGCTCAAGTCCCCTAAAAAGCCGTCATCATGACTCATGACTCACTTGCAGCAAGTACAAGCCCCACCCATACAGTGCTTTACATCTGCTAAATCTTCTGTACTCGACTGAAGAAGCCTACTGTGTAGAGGAAATATTTCAGAATGAAGATTCCTAACTCTTCCAAACAAATATGTAAGTGTATTTTTGGGGGTCTGAAACGGACTAATTTAATTTACATTCATTCGTATGGGAACAAATTCGTTCGGTAACGGCACCCAAACAGCCTTCTGGAACGAATTATTGACGAAATCCAGGGTACCACTGTATATAAATGGAAGACAGGAATAAATAAAGGGGATATAAATGTGATGAAAATATCTAACCAAGACGGTACTTGCAGTATTGGGTTAAATGGAAGAATTTAGGTTTAGAAAGGATATAGGAAAGGACTGTTTTGATAACAGAGTTGTGGACGAGTGAAACAAACTGCTAAACAAACCACCAAGTAGTGTCACTGAAAAGAGAACCTTGCATTGCTGTAAAAATAGGTTAAACAAGTACAGTGGACCCCCGCCTAACGAGTAAAATTCATTACAGAAGCCTGCTCAAGTGCCATTACCGAACGAATTTACTTCCTTAAGAAATAATGTCACGTAGGTTAGTCTATTTCAGACCCCCAAAAATACACTTCCACAAGCACTTACAACATTATACTTACATAATTGTACGATTTCCGGGGTGCTCATTAGGCGGGGGTCCACTGTACATAGTAAATAAGTTTATTTAGGTACAGGTACACAAATACAATTATCATACCCAGTAACATATGTGTAAATTACCTAGGATAACCCAAGAAAAGTCAGTGACTTACTTCCTTGGGGTCCTTAATAATAATAATAATATTTCTACAAGTACATGTACAACTTATACAGACCATAGCTGACGTCAATGACATACTACGTACAGTGGACCCCCCGAGTTTCGGTCACCTCGGAAATTGTACAATTATGTGTAATATTGTAAGTGCTTTTGTAAGTGTAATATTGTAAGTGCTTTTGTAAGTGTATTTTTGGGGGTCTGAAATGGACTAACTTACTTGACATTATTCCTTAAGGGAGTAAATTTGTTCGGTAATGGCACTTGAGCAGCCTTCTGGAATGAATTATGACCGAAACTCGGGGGTCCACTGTATATATAATGCCCCTAGTTATGCAGAACATTTTGGGCAAATTAGGTTTTGTCTTCAGGATGTAACCCACACCAGTAGGCTAACACCCAGGTACCTACTTACTTCTAGGTGAACAGGGACAATAGGTGTAAGGAAACGCCTAAATGTTTCCACGTGTACTAGGGATTGAACCACGGACCAATGTGAGCCGAGTGCGGGACACTTTATTTGTTTGTCAAGGCAGCCCTCCAAAAACATTATGTTTTAGAAGTCGAATAATACCTGTCATTGACATTTTATTCTAGCATATTAAATGGTCCTGCCAACCAATCCCCAGCACAACCCACTGACAAAGAGAGGCAACCATACCGGAGTACAGATGCACCATCAACTTGAGTGAAAAGTACTGGGTAGTCAGTAGGGATCAATACAAACCAAAGTTACTAAAACAAGTAAGTTTAAGTTAGGTTAGGTTATAAGTCACTCTCGACAACCATCAGCTCAACCACAAAGGGAACATCAAGTAAATCAAGAGATGACTGTTTTATATGCATTGACCAGATATGCCTATTGCTAGCACACTCGGCTCACACACTGAGGTCCGGGGATCGATCCCGGTACGGGTGGAAACATTAGGACGCGTTTCCTGAAGACACCTGCTGTCCATGTTCACCTAGCAGTAAATAGGTACCTGGGTGTTAGTCGACTGGTGTGGGTCGCATCCTGGGACAAAACTGACGTAATCTGCATAACAAACAGCTTTCTATATAGTAGTAGTATGTCATTGATGTCAGCTAGGCTGTATACCTTGTACATGTACTTGTAGAAACAATGATTATTATTATAGCATGAGCTAATAAGCCTGCTGCAGTGCTTATAATATTAATGGTGTGTGAGCACCAGTTAACTCACCTGCAGCGGAAGATTCTTAATAATGAGACGAGACATGATGATAATCACCCTCAATATAAACTTATGAAGGATAATGCTTGTCACTTTCTAGAACAATTATCTCACTATATTCTAAATATTGAAACTGTTTCTTTTATAAGAATGAAAGACCGGCCTACCCTCCCTCCTTCCTTCTTATGTTTTTAATACGTAAAAGTGAGTAATGAGGAGCCGCAGTCTCGAGCACATGTTTGTGTGTACACTACCATTCATATATGTCAGAAACATTACTTTTTGACAACATATATTGTCTTAAATATTCTAACAAAAAATTGCGAAAGATAAGTATTTTATAGTTAAATATTCTATAACGAAAAGGTATTTAAAAAACAGTTATTTATTATAATTAAAATATAGTACATAAACATTTGGCTATATTCTATGATACGATTGATAATAAATAATTTAGTGTTGTGCAATAATTCATACATTTATTTTGAACATGTATCCATTCACATACAATAATTATTTAAAAAATAGGAAAAAAAGCGTATAAAGTGTTGAAGTTTGAACGCAGAATATTAATGCTTCATATATAAACAGGATAAATACTGATATACTCCTAATAACTATATTTATTATTACAAATAAATTAGACTTATATTAAAAGCTTCAATACTAATTTTAATTAAGCTAAATGTAATTAGTTTGCAAAATTACAATAATCTGGGAATTAAAAGTCGATTTAAGCGAGTTTTGTCATTAATTATAAAAAAATAAATAGTTAACATTGGAAAAGTTTTTAAGTAAGTGTTGAGTGTTGAGTATAAATCAATAAAGCCTCGGTGCGTAGTAGTATACTCATAAATAAGACTTTAAAATATGAGAAGTAACTGATAACGGAACCGTCTTAACTTAGTATATATATTTGAAATATATTCCCTACCGTGGTAGTAACTGTGATAGCAAGTATATGTTAGTACTTATTTGAGGCATATTTGGTGGTGTAAAATGCGTAAATGGTGTTGAAGATAGTTGATTATTGATCGTGGCGTACCCTCGTACGCTTGTGCGTACTCAAGTGTTTTTCTTGGTTCTTTTGTTAAATTTCATATTTTCAACTTGTCTTATATCCCTTATTACTCCCCAGTATTACGTTTTAACCGTGTTTATTTGTTGATTTGTTGATTGTAGTGTGTTGCGCTTGGTGGTGGGGGTAGTAAGTGTTGAGTAATGTAGTAAAATGTGATAGTTAATGTGTTGGTGTTGTTGGTGTTGGTGGCGGGGGACGCTGTGTGAGACTCCATGTTGACCAGCACCCAACAACACCACCAACATGAAGAAAGATACTGCATGGCGGGACATGATGGCTCACCCTGGCGGTGGCAATGCTCCCAGAGGACGCAACATGCCCCATGATGGCGAGGAGAAAGGGTAAGCATGAGGTGGAGTGTTAAATATGAGTGTAGAGGGCCTGAGAGGTGATAAACACTGGTGTTACTAGTAAATATTAGGCCGCGCGGCGCCGCGCAGCACACCGTGCTACCTCCTCACGCCACCACGCGCTACTGTTTGTTTGGGTACACTAGCCTTTCATACACTCTATACCTCTTATACCCACTTATAATGACCTTTGTAGCCTCCTAGTTAAGCTGCCACACTCGCCTCCTTCACTACTCTCACCACAATACTCGTAAATGTAATAAATGTCTTAAATAAAGCCATGTTTGGGGAAATGATCTTCGTGTGGGCTTGGAGTTGACCCCACACTAGTGTGGCATTCAGGGCCTCCTTCACCTCGCAAAGACCCTCCGTGGCTCTTGTTGGCACTGCTTGTTGGGCAGCAGTACCCTGAGAGTACTGGGGTGCACCCTGGCCTACAGTATTGACACCTGTGTTAGTGTTGCAGGCATGATCCTACACCTAGCAGCTCGTCTTGACTCAACCTTAATGGAGGTCCATCCTCCTTGCATGTATCATGTTTTATGGTATATACTGCTATTAATTATGAATAATACTTGTAATTATGCTTAATATTAAATGACTTGGCGTCAAACAAAAATGCAACAGCACTGCAGTAGGCCTACTGGCTTATGGGAGTAAGTTTATTAAGGTACAATTACATAATGTTTAGATGATTATAATTCTTACTTAGGTATGAATTATCTAGAATAACCCAAAAAAGTTGGTCATTTATTTTCATTGGAGTCGTACTGGCACTCAACCACTTCACTAGTGTCTAGCCTACTTGTAAGCCTACCAATGCTTCTTGTGTCAATTGCTTTTGCTTGTTTATTCTACTCTTTCACAACTGTTACCAAACTGTGATATCCCCTATCCTTAGCAAAATCCATGTTTATCCAACTTTAATCCATTCTTATACTTTGTCTTGGTTAGATATTTTCAGAGCTGTATATATTGTGAACCACCATCTGTTTATTTGGTGTGATGTATGCATATAGCCAGCAACAGTGTAAATATTAGTAGTATCAGCATACACGCAAGCGTACATACAAGAGAAGGATCATTATTGAGATGAGCACTTCTATTGATTTCAGTAATAAGGACCCCAATGGATATAAGTCACTGACTTTTTTTTTGGAGGTTATCCTAGGTAATTTTGTACTATGTATGACAACTGCACTTATGTGTATCTGTGCCTAAATAACTTAACTCAAAGTAACTTTGCCTAACATACTCCAACCTAACCTCATTAAAGTAACGTAACCCAACAAGCCAATGTAGCCAAACTTAACCCAACCAAAACTGATCTAACAAAACCTAATAATTATTGCACTGTGTGTTGTGTGTGAGATTTTTTTTT
Source organism: Cherax destructor (assembly GCA_009830355.1). Classification (NCBI taxonomy): domain Eukaryota; kingdom Metazoa; phylum Arthropoda; class Malacostraca; order Decapoda; family Parastacidae; genus Cherax; species Cherax destructor. Next base: position 9,403 of record WNWK01003085.1, on the reverse strand, counting down.
CAGTTTATTAAAAGTATAATTACAATTATAACTTAATAATATTATAATAATTTTATTTACTACAAGTACATGTACAAGGAATACAGGCCTAGCTGACATCAATGACATACTACTATATAGAAAGCCCCTTGTTATGCAGAGCATTTCGGGCAAATTAGGTCAGTTTTGTTCCAGGATGCGACCCAACAGGCGACTAACACCCTGGTACCCATTTTACTGATGGGTGAACATAGACAACTAGTGTAAGGAAACACTTCTAATGTTTCCACCCCTTCGTCGGGAATCGAACCCAGACCCTCACCGTGTGAAGGGAGAGCTTTCGCCACCAGGCCACAGGGCACCGTAAGAGGAACTTCCCATGATCGTGGTAAATGTGCAAATGTTTGTTTACTGTAATTGCCCTAGTGTGCCCCCACAACTGATGCGTTATTGGCCTGGTGTAACTCATGACTCAGAATAACTTGATTGCTTTTCCTAAGGTCATTTTTACCTATCCTAAAAGTAATATTTTATTGCTAATATCTCCTAAAGTTACTAGAATTAACTAGAATTAACTCGTACTTTTGTGGGATATGGATAGTTTTCTTGTAAATCCATAATTAAAACATTGGATGATTTTTTTTCAAGGTGCTTAGCTCTGTATTATCCAAGAGATATACTGCAGTAGGCTAGTGGCCTATAGTAAGCAAGTCTACTCTCACTTAAAACCCTTGTGGTTTAGCGCTTCTTTTGATTATAATAATAATACTCTCGCTTAAGCATTTGTCTAACCCACTTTCACTTATCTAGAGTACAGTGGACCCCCGAGTTTCGTAAAAACTTCACTCCTGAAGTCTGCTCAAGTGCCATTACCGAACGAATTTACCCCCTTAAGAAAAAATGTCACGTAGGTTAGTCTATTTCAGACCCCCAAAAATACTATTCCACAAGCACTTACAATATTATATTTACATAAATGTACGATTTCCGGGGTTTACGAAACTCGGGGGTCCACTGTATATTCCTTTGAAGCTACATCTTTTATGTGTATACAATTTTTGCTTTTAATTTCTATTATGAACATGAAACAGGACTACATTTTGGATATTGTGTACAGGTTAATTCATGTTTGGTTGACAGGACCATAGTAGAAATGTCAGTTTAATTTTTGGGGTTATTCTTGTTAATTAAATATACAGTGGAACCCTGGATTTCGTACTTAATCCGTTCCAGAAGGTTGGTCTAAATCCGAAACATACAAAAACCGAAGTAAAATTTCCCATAAGAAATAATGTAAATACAATTAATCCGTTCCAGACACCAAAAAATATTATCAAAAAATACATTTTATAGAGAATAACTATAATTTTACATAAAACAATGAGAAATAAATATAAATGACTAATTTTAATGGATAAATGAACATTTAAATCACTTTTACCTTTATTGAAGAGACTTATTGGCGTATGGAAGACGGCGAGGAGGGGAGAGAAAGGAGAGGTTATTGTTTGGAAGGGGAATCCTCCTCCATAAGGACTTCAGGTATTAAAGCCCTATCTGGGGTTACTTCCCTTCTTTGTCTTTTACTGGCACTAGGACCAGCTTGAGAGTCACTGGACCATGCAGACATGGCTTGCAACAGTTTTGTTAGGGTGATATTTCTCCAACTCTTCCACATCCTATCTACACGATATTTAATGCGGCCCACAGCCATATTATTACCATCGACATACAGTGGTACCTCGACTTACGTTTTTAATCCGTCAGAGAGGGCATTTCTTAAGACGAAACAAACGTAACACGAATCAATTTTCCCCATAAGAAATAATGGAAATAAATTTAATCTGTCCAAGACTTCCAAAAGTAGTTAAATAAAATATTTTTTAGAACTTTTGGACATTAAATAATAAATAATTGAATAAAGAATACATAAATACACATGCAAATATTGTACAATAACATGTCACTTACATTTATTGAAGAGTTGTTGATGTGTGGAGGACGGGAGGAGGGGAGAAGGTGGAGTAGTATGCTAGTGTTTGGAAGGGGAATCCCTTCCATTAACACTGCAGGTGGTAAGTTCTTTTCTGGGGTTACTTCCTTTTTCTTTGAATGCCACTAGGACCAGCTTGAGAGTCACTAGACCTCTTTCTAACAACAAATTTGTCCAGGGAGCTCTGTGTCTGGCGATTCTTTAACACATCCCTGAAATGACACACCACTGTGTCATTGTACAGGTTGCCAGCACGGCCTGCAACAGCATGGTTAGGGTGATATTCATCCATAAATGCTTGCACATCACTCCATTTGGCACAGATCTCCCTAATCCTTGAAGAAGGCACATTCTTCCATTTTTGTTCCACCTCCACCTCCTCCTCTGAACCATTGTCCTGACCTCTGCTCTCTTGTTCCAGTTGCTGTTGAAGCTCTTGCAGATCTTCAGTGGTTAGCTCTTCCTTGTGCTCCTCCACCAACTGTTCCACATCCTCACCACTCACCTCTAACCCCAAAGACTTGCCCAATTCCACAATTTCTTCCAAAACAGGCTCAGGCTCAGGGTTCTGAGGCTCAGCCCCAAAACCTTCAAAATCCCTCTCTAGGACACAGTCTGGCCACAATTTTCTCCAGGCAGAGTTCAAAGTCCTGGTAGTCACTCCCTCCCAAGCCTTACCTATAAGGTGTACACAATGCAGCATATGGAAATGTTTTTTCCAAAATTCTCTTAGGGTTATGTTCATGTCTGTGGTCACATCAAAGCACTTTTGAAACATTGCTTTGGTATAGAGTTTTTAAAGTTGGAAATGACCTGCTGGTCCATGGGCTGGAGGAGAGGAGTGGTATTAGGGGACAAGAACTTCACTTTGATGAATTTAAACTCCTCCACAATTTTCTCTACCAAGTTTGGAGGATGACAAGGAGCATTGTCCATTATCAGGAGGCACTTAAGTGGCAAATTATTTTCCTCGAGATATTTCTTCACACTGGGGCCAAACACTTCATTGAACCAATCTAAGAAAATGTCCTTTGTGACCCAAGCCTTTTGTTAGACTTCCACATCACACACAAGTTAGACTTGCTGACACCGCATCTGCCAAACACTCGGGATTTTCAAAAGATACACTTATAAAGGCTTCACTTTGCAATCACCACTGGCATTGGCACAAAGCATCAAAGTTAGCCTGTCTTTCATAGGCTTATGTCCTGGCTGTGCCTTTTCCTCCTGAGTAATGTAGGTCCTGTTGGGCATTTTCTTCCAGAACAGGCCTGTTTCATCACAATTAAACACTTGTTGGGGAGGAATTGTTCAGCCTCTAGGTACTCCTGGAATTCAGGCACATATTTTTCAGCCGCACTTTTGTCACAACTGGCTCCCTCACCATGCCTCACAACACTATGTATGCCAGTACGCTTCTTAAATTTTTGAAACCAGCCTCTGCTGGCTTTAAATTCGCAGGCATTTTCTTAAGGAGATCATCATGCAACTGCCTTGCTTTTTCACATATTATTCCCTCCGAAACAGTATCTCCTGCTAACTGTTTCTCGTTGATCCACACCAACAACAACCTTTCCACATTTTCCAGCACTTGTGGTCTGTGTTTTGTGATCACAGATGCACCTTTTGCAACAACAGCTTCCTTGATTTTACTTAAATATTTCTTATCCACAATGGTAGAGATGGTAGAATAGGGTTTACCATACAGCCTGGTCAGCTCACTGATACGCACTCCACTTTCATATTTTTCTATTATCTCCTTCTTCATTTCTATCGTACATATATTTCTGTTCCTCTTTGCCACAGGCTTAGCACTAGGATCTTTCCTTGGACCCATGGTAGCTTATTTAGCAGTTGCAAGCACTAAAAACAGTGGAATAATGACAATATACTGGTATGAATGCGTGGGTGTGGGTGGGTGGTCGCTCTCGCTTGTAAACAATAGCACACTGACGCTCCCTGGAGTGCGCGCTCAGCTGGGCTCCAAGCGAACAGGTCCGGTACGAAAGGCGTAAGACGAATCAATCAACGGATGTCGCATTCAAATTTCTTACGTTATAAGTAACGGATATCGAATATAACGTAAGGTGATAACAACGTAAGTCGAGGTACCACTGTACCATGTTCACTGAGTTTAATCGTTTCTAACAACTACCTTTATGCCATAAACAAAGGGAGAAGTAATGAATAATTCATGCCGAGAGTTGTAAACAAAAGCGTTATGTATTAAGGGCGGTAACTGGGCCAACACAGATTCATACACGTTTTCTCTGCCTGGCTAGCACACCTCCATAGCATATAAACATTGCATGTTTATATGCTATGTAACGTGTTTCTTGTATAATTTTGAAGAAAATATCATAGATGGATTAATGAAAATGTCTATATTATTACATATTAGTATCACAAACGTATGAGCGGCCCAGGCGGACGCGTCTGATACATACGATTTCCGGGTGGAGGTACGAAATCTGGACCAAAATTTCGCCAAAAAAAGTGGTCTAGATCCGAAACGTACGACATTTGGTGCATACGAAATCCTGAGTTCCACTGTACATAATTTGCAACCAAGTATTTCTATAAGTTTTGTGTTTATTGCAATCATTTTAGAAATATGAGAGACTGTAAATCAATGGACTATAGTGAGCCTTGATAAAAAGTAGCATACAGTGGACCCTCGAGTTACGAGCACCTCGGAAATCGTACAATTATGTAAGTGTAATATTGTAAGTGCTTTTATAAGTGTATTTTTGGGGGTCTGAAATGGACTAACCTACTTGACATTATTCCTTAAGGGAGAAAATTCGTTTGGTAATGGCTCTTAAGTAGCCTTCTGGAATGAATTATAATCGTAACTCGGGGGTCTACTGTATAAGTTTTAAGATGAACCCCTTTATTTTTTTCTCGTGCATCTACAGTTCTTATGTCTTCCTGTGTTCTTTAATCCATTGAGTGTCCAGACCCTGATGTGGAAAGTGTCCAGTGTCGAAGAATTTCTAAATTTTTTTCTTATGAAAGGGTAGAGAATCCTTTTCTGAGGGTAATAAAACAAAAGCACGAATTTGATGGAAAATTGACGAAACTACACTTTCACGAATTGTGCTGTCAGCAATATTTATGCATCGGTGATTTTGCCCTCTTTGAGTCCAATTTTAGGCCAATTACATTGTTCCAGTCAACCAAATTCATAGCTATTTCACTAGTATGTTTTCCTTTTTATTGATTGAGCACAAAAAACTGCCTAATAAACTATTTCAACTACTCAATAAAGTGATTAGAAATTGATAATTAGGCCAGTTTCATAAAATTTCAAAATAGGGTTTAGAATAAACAGTGCAGGCATTTCTGGCACTAAAATAACATTTCCTCTGTTCATTAGTTATGTTCTCAGGCTTTACACTTGAATTCCGTTGTTAATTTTTATTCACAAAAAAAGATTTACTGTTACGCATTGTGATAGTTGTAAAAATAATGTCAGTGTATTCGTGAATACATATTAGACAGACCAGTTGGATGTGTACTAGATGAGTGACATTTGTTTACTCTGGAATATTGGCAAAACTCGAATATTTCTGCTACTTTGAGCTCACTTTCAAGTTATTTTCAGTCTTCAAGCCAATCAAATTCATCTCTATCTGTAATATATCTTTCATTCTATCAAATGAGACCAAGAAACCGTGAATACAACCATAAAAACCATTCACAAATACACCGCAAAGTCTGTTTTAAACCAAAAATATGTTTGCAGTTTTTTCCTCATGTACTATGTGTTGCAGGATTTGTTTTATATGGTGCACACTTACCGCATAGACCCATTCTTTCACACGCTAAGGGTCCTGGTTAGATTCCCGGTGAGGGTTGAAACATTGGGCGTGTTTCCTTACACCTGTTGTCTATGTTCACCCATCAGTAAAATGGATACCTGTGTGTTAGTCGACTGGTGTGAGTCGCATCCCTTGACAGAATTTACCTAATTTACACAAATTTGTGTATTGTTCCAGTCACGGTATTGTGCCGGCTGGATGATAGGCTGGCAGGCTGGATATAACTGAGGCTCTCTCCCATTGGCTGGTTAAATTGCAAAACCCAGATCAACTCTTTGGAGGTTTACTTGCAATTATAATCCAGGAGGCTTGAGAAACGGCTGGACAAACTGGCTTGGATGGTTAGTCACCGGGTGGAGGTAGGTGAGTGGCACAGCGGGCTGGCTTGAGGACGCCGTGGGCAGTCACACAATCTATTTTCTTAAATCTGCGTAAATACCCTAATCCATGCCCACAACATTGCCACCAATTTGTCATGTGGGGTTCTTGATGATGGACTTGGTAATAAACATAAATGCAGCTTGGTTGGTAACTTATGTTAGTGGAAATATATGGGGAGCACTCAGAGCCTGTCGCCTTGCCTGTTTCCTCTACTCTCTTGACTTGAACTGACGCTAGTGGGCTAGGATGCTCATGGCATTCAAAGAATGACCCTTGACACGGCTTGGTCAGCAGAAAGGCTAGTAACGGATAGTGATCACGTGAAAGGCTTGTGACTCACTAACGGATGGTAAGATTACTATTACTGAACTATTACTGACAGCTCAGCATAACAAGCGGCTTTCTATGTAGTAGTATGTCATTGATGTCAGCTAGGCTAGCTAGCTCGATTGCTAGTGCACTTGGCTCACACACTGAGGTCTGGAATTCGAATCTCCAGTACGGCTGGAAAAACATTAGGGACGTGTTTCCAAAAGACACCTGCTGTCCCTGTTCACCCATCAGTATAAAAGGGGTACCTGGGTGTTAGTCGACTGGTGTGGGTCGCATCCTGGGACAAAACTGACCTAATTTGCCCAAAATGCTCGGCATAACAAGCGGCATTCTATATAGTAGTATGTCAGCTAGGCCTGTATACCTTGTACAAGCAGCTTTCTGTATAGTCGTAGAACAACAGCACGGACACTGAAAGGGTTAAATCTTAATTTATCAGATGCTAACCATTGTTGGGAGTTATCTTACCTTTGAAGAGTTTTGCGAGTTTCACTACTCTCGGAGCCTGACCATGGGCCAAGCTCGTCTGGTACTTGCCTGGTCAACCAGGCTGTTGCTGCTGGAGGCCTGCTGCCCCACATATCCATCACAGCCTGGTTGATCTGGCACCTGGTGAAGATACTTGTCCAGTTTCCTCTTGAAGGCTTCTGGTCAAATATTTTAAGCAGTGTCCAGTTGTCTTTCAGATCACTGATATTTGTAAGTTATGCAGGTAGCAAGTTTCAGCAACACAATTTAGGTTTAAGGTTGGCTTATGTTGGCTTAGCGCTGATCAGTAATGATATAACTCTTCACCAGTCGGGAAATATTGGAGACTTCTTGAGTGTTTGGTAACTTGTTCATGTCCATGAGATTACCAAGATTAATTTTAGCACCTTATTTATATTAACTACAGTGGACCCCCGAGTTTCGTAAAAACTTCACTCCTGAAGTCTGCTCAAGTGCCATTACCGAACGAATTTACTCCCTTAAGGAAAAATTTCACGTAGGTTAGTCTATTTCAGACCCCCAAAAATACACTTCCACAAGAACTTACAAAATTATACTTACATAATTGCACGATTTCCGGGGTATTCGTTAACCGAGGGTCCACTGTATATATTTAACCATTTGACTGTTGGAGGCCCCATTCTGAAACTCATTCTGTCGCAAAATTTTGAGAAAAAATTATTTTTTCTTATGAAATGATAATCTTTTCCCGATGGTAATGACACCAAAAGTACGAAATTTGATGGAAAACTTACAGAATTACGTTCTCGCAAAGTTAGCGATGTCGGCGATATATATGCATCGGCGATTTCGCCAACTTTGAGCCCTATTTTTGGCCAATTCCATTGTTACAGTCGACCAAACTCAGCTATTTCTTTAGAACTCCATTTGTTCTATCGATTGAGTACAAGAAACCACCAATTTACTGATTTCAACTAACCAATAAAGTGATCAGAAATTGGCAATTTGGCCAATTTCATGCAAAATAAAAAAGATGTAAATTTCAAAATAGGATCCAGAATAAACAGTGGAGACATTTCTGGCACTAAAATAAGATTTTCTCTATTCATTAGTCACCTCTTATATTACTCTTGCTTTCCATTTTTATTTTTTATTCACAAAAAATAGAAGATTTACTGTTATGCAGACTACTGCATTATTGTAAAAATGGTATAGTATCAGTGCACTTGTGTAAGAATATTAGACTCACCAGTTGACGTGTATTGGACGTATGGCGTGATTTGTGTACTCTTGAACATTGGCAAAAATTGAACATTTCCACTACTTCGAGCTCAATTTCAAGGTCATTTTCTTCATGAAACTAATCAAAATCATCTCTATTTCTGTAATATGTTTTCCATTCTATCAAATGAGACCAGGAAAAAGAGAATACAGTGGACCCCTGACTAACGAAAGGTTTATATAACGAAAAAATCGTGTAACGAAAGCTTTTTTCGTTCTCATGTAGCTAAAATTGGCTCGTGTAGCGAAACGTATTAGACCTGTCCGCCTGCTCCGTGCCTGCCCTGCGCAGGACGCCAGTGAAGCGTTGTTTACCATTGAGAGAACATTACCCAGCGTGCTCTTTCAAACATTCACAATAAATATGTTGTCTTTTTTGGTGGTTTAGTGATTGTCACTGTGAAATTAGTCACCATGGGTCCAAAGAAGCTTCCTAGTGGCACCCCAGTGGTAGCATTCATGCAGGGAGTGTGTAGCATTCATGCAGGGAGTGTGTAGCATTCATGCAGGGAGTGTAGCATTCATGCAGGGAGTGTAGCATTCATGCAGGGAGTGTAGCATTCATGCAGGGAGTGTAGCATTCATGCAGGGAGTGTAGCATTCATGCAGGAGTGTAGCATTCATGCAGGGAGTGTAGCATTCATGCAGGAGTGTAGCATTCATGCAGGGAGTGTAGCATTCATGCAGGAGTGTAGCATTCATGCAGGGAGTGTAGCATTCATGCAGGAGTGTAGCATTCATGCAGGGAGTGTAGCATTCATGCAGGGAGTGTAGCATTCATGCAGGGAGTGTAGCATTCATGCAGGGAGTGTAGCATTCATGCAGGGAGTGTAGCATTCATGCAGGGAGTGTAGCATTCATGCAGGGAGTGTAGCATTCATGCAGGAGTGTAGCATTCATGCAGGAGTGTAGCATTCATGCAGGGAGTGTAGCATTCATGCAGGAGTGTAGCATTCATGCAGGGAGTGTAGCATTCATGCAGGGAGTGTAGCATTCATGCAGGGAGTGTAGCATTCATGCAGGGAGTGTAGCATTCATGCAGGAGTGTAGCATTCATGCAGGGAGTGTAGCATTCATGCAGGGAGTGTAGCATTCATGCAGGGAGTGTAGCATTCATGCAGGGAGTGTAGCATTCATGCAGGGAGTGTAGCATTCATGCAGG